>JALPQI010009237.1:0-42523 GCA_025490895.1 Thaumatotibia leucotreta
ATGTCGATTTTCTGGACCAGTATAAGGTGCCCTATTGCTGGTTAAAAGGTTATCCATTAATTACTGGACACCCTGTATAAAATTTATCTGATAGCCGTCATCTTAAAGATCAAATGCAGCTCTTTTATTTTACGTTAGTCTGCAACTGTATGGTCGGCTCCAATAATATGTATAGGATTTTGAACCTTATGCCTTTGACATACGTTCCGAAATATATACATATTATTAGACGTGACTGTACTATAATTAATTAAAAATACATAGTGAAACTTCGGTGTTAACTGCCAATATCAATGCCATTGTTGAAAAGAGAAAGAACGATCACATCGTAAAGCTATGAAATAATACTACATTTAACCATCACTTTAATAGCCATTTGGCATACTTCCCCTGTGGTTAAATCTTGCTGTTATTACCACACTTACGGTATCGCGAGTGACACTGGTTTCATGCAAAATTATACTACTTAAACTATGTAAACATGTAAAACCAGTGTGACTCAGGCTCAGGAGACTGTAATCATGGCAATAACAAGCCAAAAAAAATTACCCCTCCTCATTTGACCAAGTACGTATATGAAATGCCTGACATTAGTACAGTCACCACACGGGATTGTTGAGCCACTTGCCACTGTTCGCAACTTGTTCGAATAATACAAATCGGGTTCCGAACTCTTATGAGGCTGGTATCACGACTTCGGCCGAACTCTGCTGACCAATGGGCGGTCGTTGCTACGGTTAGCCAATGACCGCTCGCGTAGTCTTCAGAAGGTGACATTACCATGGTTACGTAATAACAAAAATGTTTAACCAATTATTGTTCGCTATTTTTCCGGAAGGTGACGTTACTATAGTTACGTTATAACATCCGCTTTAGACCTGGAGACGTCAATCTAACTTCAGAGCCCTGATGGTAATTTCGTTCACTTTCCTTTTAACGGCTGTCACTGACAGGTATTTTTTCAAAGTTAGAATTTCAGTCAGAAACTATCAAGTTTCTATCTATACATTTTTATGGCTACTGACAGATTATAGGATTATGGGTAGATTGTCAAAGGTTACCTACCATATTTCTACAAAGGTTACATTACATACGTTTTCAACTAACGTCAACTGAGCTGTAACGAATGATAATAAAGACAGCAATAGCATTTGTCTCTGTCAATGAAAAAAAATAATTTAAAATTGCTCGATAACATGCCTATTTTTATAAATATGAATGGAAAAAATACCTCGCCTATTAATATCAGATAAATCATGGCTTCCGATTTGAAGCAAATACGAATAAATTACTAAACGATTTTAGACAAGTCTATGAAGAACTGTCGTTATCCAGTTTCCTCTAGGAACAACGACATCTAGCGTCTAATAATGGCCGATGACTAACCCTTGATTCTCGTAGACGAAGAAATTTTTATTATTTCAACTAGTTTTGACACACTGAAATTTTGACGCAACAAAGATTCGTATTTGACTGACATATCATCGGGGAACATCGGTCATGTCGCCATCGTGCCTACTAACGAAAAATACCGAACCCATAATATTACTCGACCAAATTGCATCCATTGCCAAGTGGCTCAACATTCCCATGTGGTGACTGTACATTGTGCATCAAGGGAGGTAAGTACGGAATTACAAACGAGAGTGTTAGAAGCCCGACGCCGTTAGGCGGAGGGCTTTTATGACTCGAGTTAGTATTCCGCTTACCTACCGTGATGCATACAATGTTTTTCATCACTTGCCGACAAAAAAATAAGTTTTAAGACATAATATTATTAAATGACGTACTGACATTTCTATTACTCCCTAGGGCATATCACTTTTCTATTACTCCCGCTACGCGCGCAAGCAATGGCGCGCTTAGACAGCAAGTGTGATGAAAAAATATAAACCTTATTTGCAGCATGACAATGTGGAGTATTATTCGCGCGGGCTGCGCTTTGAGCCGTCGTCGCCGGCCGACGCCGTCCTCTCTCGATACAACGCTGAGGCGATGATGTTCTCCACATTACAGGTATAAATGATCTTAAGTCTAGTCGAATTAGGTAGGTTTTTTATTCAATGTGTACAATTTTACAATTTAAACTTGAAAAACTCACATAAATCACTAATTGGCTAAGTTGACTTTTGAGGTTCTTGGATACTTACAATTTTAATAATATAAACCTTACACAAATCGGGATAAATTTTTCATCGAGCGTGCCCGTATCGCCTTCAATACGGAATTTCGCCAAGCAGATTATGTTGTTGTGCTTGTATACTATTACGTTATTATGCTATACATAGTTGTAAACTCATCAACTGGGAATCAAGTTTCCTGAAGGTATGAATTTTAAATTTTTCCCTAATAGTCGTCGTCTTATTAAAATGCGGCTCTTTTATTTTTATAGCCTATAATTTGTTAACAATCTTGTTTTAAGTGAGTGAGATGACATTTGTGCAGTTTTATGGATGAACAGAGACTAATGCTTTCGTCCGCAAACAATTACAGTGAAATAGAAAAAAAAAATGAATGGCACGAATAACAATTTTCTATTTCATTGTATTGATTGCGAACGAACGCATCTCTATTCATCCATAAAACCCCACAAATGTCACCTCACTCACTGAAAAAAGATTAGTAACAATTTATAGGAAATTAAAATAAAAGAGACACATGTTCTTGAACCTTAAGACGACGGCTATCAGGGATAAATATGTTATTCATACCTTCGGAAACCTTTACATAGTCAATTCAATATGCTTTGTTTGAATACTCTAGATAAATGTGAGAAATGAAAAACATGACAACATAACATACTTCATCTACCCGTCATTTCTGTTCCATTAAGTACTTTGTCATAGCGACAGCGATATGAGGTTTCTAGTAACTTTCATATTGATTATCACTGCGGTAAGGTCCGAAATGGTACGTGAATCAATTTCCTTTATTGTACACTGTATAAACATATTTTTCCTAACTAGTGCGGAAAAGTAAACTTTGCGCACGATTCACGTGCGTAAATTTCTCTTTTTAAGTCTTTTGTTATGAAAAAGTCGTTCGATACACGTGTAAAAACTTCTTTTTAACTAGGGTGATTGTCGCTCTCGTTTCACTCGGGCTCCAACTTTCACACTCGTCGAAAAATTTTTTTTTAGTAGATGGTGCCTTTTTTACGCACTACGCGAGAAGTGGCTCATTTTACGTCAGGTCCAAAACTTCGGGGGGCCATCTGTACTAAAAAAAGTCGTACGAGACACGTGCTAAAACGAAATTCGTAACTCGTGTCGATTCTCCCTATCGGTCGTGTTTTAAACATCGCCACTCGTTTCGAATTTCATGTTTTTCGCACTTGTGTCTTAATGTACTATTTTATTTCCAGCACATACTCGTAGACTACGACCTCGCAACCACAGACACGTTAGAGACGCTCTCTCAACTCACATCCTTCAGTCAGCTCAGCGTGATCATTTGTAACAAGAAACTGCCGCATTCTGTAGATTGGCGTCGCGTGCAAGCTTGCTACCCTAATGGGTTAGACGTGGCTGTTAACTTGGTGAGTATTACTTGATCACATCATCAGCCTACAATCAGTCCAATGCTGGACAAAGGCCTCCTTTTTATGCTATAGGTTAGAGTGTCCCATATTTTACGAGTTTTAAAAATTAATAACGCATCGGTTTCATTTACCTCAAAAAAAAAATCTGTTCATTTCTGTAACTGCAACCCGTGCCGACTTTCATGCCATTGTGCTATACAATGTATGAAAATGACCATATTTTTATTTTTTATTTATTTTTTCTATGACATTAACTTATACTATTGTTTTATAGCCGTGTGGTGACGGCAGTAAGAATACATTTGTCACCACCCCAACTCCTCCTGCGGGTGTCGTAAGAGTCGACTAAGGGATTGAAGTGTCACTGACCATTTTACAAGATTGATGATGGGCAGCAGCGTCATCATAGTGGACACATTACTGCGATTGCCAATCCGCTTGCCCAGCGTGGCGATTATGGGCATTTACCTCCTAATGCGTCTATACGCATAGTTAATAGGAGAGGCCTACGTCCAGCAGTGGACTAACATAGGCTGATGATGAATGAAAAATTGTTTTATAAACATTTTGTCATAAAATTAACTTGATGAGAACAGAAAAACTATACATTATTATCACCTTACTGTCTGACTAATTTTTTTCCTAGTAATTTGTATGGGATTTCAGATGAAAGTCGGCACGGGTTCCTGTTACAGGAATGAGCCGATTTTTTTAGAGTATTTTGGGGTTAAAAAAGCCGATTTAGGGGGTATGCGTTATTCATTTCCAGAATTCGTAAAATATGGGACACCCTACTATAAGGTGGCAAACGAACAGACGAATCGCCTGATGGACAGCAATTAACGTCGCCCATAGACACCAGAGGCGTAGCAAATGCGTTGCCGGCCTTCAAAATGGGAGTACGCCCTTTTTTAGGTTTGAAGGTCGTATCGGTCCGGAAACACCACTTGCGACAGTTCGTTCCAAAGTTTAGCTGTGCGAGGTAGGAAGTTACGGAAAAAGCGCACAGTTGAGGACTGCCAACCATCTAAATGGTGAGAATGGAAATATTGTCGCGTAGGGCGGTGGCGGAAAGAAGCGGCAGGTATTAATCTAAAGCATACGGACGTATTAAGAGGTAAATGGGTCATAATTATTTTCGTTGTCTTATCTTGTGTCCCTAAAAAAGCAACTAACAACGTGACAGAGTGGTATGAAACAAGACAACGAAAAGAATTTTGACCCAAATGCCACGCTGGGCAAGCGGGTTGGCGATCGCAGTAGTGAGTCCACTCCACTAATGATATTGCTGCTGCCCATCATCATTCTTCAGTAAATAAATCAGTGACACTTCGAATCCCTTAGTCGACTCTTACGACACCCACGGGAGTTGAGGTGGTGAGAAATGTATTCTTACGACCGTTACCACACGGCCAACGGGTTACTTGATTCTTAATGCCTACTAGATTATTTACAAGCTTTAGGCTGCGGCTCCATTGAGGCGGAGAGGAGCGGAGATGTGCAAAATTGACCAATTACATTCTTCAAATTCAAAATTCGAAACACTGTGATGCGGTCTCATTGGCCAATTTTGCACATCTCCGCTCCTCTCCGCCTCAATGGAGCCGCAGCCTTAGGCACTGGTCTCACCACGAGCTACAGCGGCCTGTTTCAGCATCGAATTAAATATATCTGTCGATAAATGTTAGCTGTTTACTTTTATATGCCTGAGAAAAAGAATTCCACAATGTCGTAACAGATGTGCTTACCATAGAAAAAATCAACTGCGAAAGACTCTGGTTGTCACGGAATTCGAACCCGCTTCCTCTGGATTGCCGGTCCAACGTGCTTCCAATTACACCAGACGACCTTCCGTCGATCACAGCGAATTTAGTCAATGGTATTGTGAAGCTAATCACTAGCGACATCTGTACGTAGTGTTTCGAAGGTACTACAACCTTAAGCCACTCAAAGACGTGTGTCTACCACAATCGTCAAAAAGAATTTATGGATCATTCTTTTCTTTAGATTGGATTGCCAGAGAAGAAAATTGACGAAGTAATGGAGACCGTGTTAGTGGAGGGATTGTCGCTCACCTCGCTCAAACTGCTATTTTGTAAAACTGTAAGTTTTTTTTACGTGTCTTTTTATAGAATCTAGATATATTTCTTTATTTATATTTTAATACACAATATAAGATAATACACGTGCCAGATTTAATACCACAAGGGATTCTCTGTCATTCAACCATACCATAATATGGATTGTTTAGATTCCATGAAACCCTGACATATGATACAATTTTTTTCAAAAGGTCTAAAAATACTACGAACTTAATTTTCGACGTTATATCACAAGTAAGCTTAGAATGTGGGAGTATTTTTTAGCTTCATTATATTTAAAATACCATACCTGTTTTATGCTCGATAATGTATATACTTTCTTGTGACATTCTCACTTGAAACTTAGGTATTTGTGATTTATCATAACGTCGGTTGACAACCAAAACTCACTAAGTAACAAATACCTACTTGAAATAGAGATCGTATCTAAGTTCCGATTCAATACTGACATAAGAGGTTGCTAAGAGTAGTGACAGTTTTTATAGTGAGTTTTGGTTATCAGCTAACGATAAGAAGATAAAATCTGACTCCCTTATTCATAAACATTTTCTAACTTAGCAAGCCGATAGGTATTGTCTGTCCCTTTCGGTCTTATAGACATATTGTTAATGGTAGCCACACTCGAAGCGATTTACTTGCGCCAGTTTAGACTTGCACAAAATGTAAGTTAGAAATTTGCGCAAGTATCTTCCAATACATGTTATAGTATACTTGTGCAAGTCTAATTGCAAGTAAATCGCATCGTGTATAGCCGCCATAAGACTGAGAGCGTCAAACGATACTTATAGTTGCCGATTTCTACGAATGAACTTTTGACAGTTATAGATTAATCCTTATTAATATGAGGGTAAGACTCACCATTTTTCCGACCCCATATATTATTATACAGGGTGGTCCAAAACTTGACGTCAAAAAATTTTTTTTAGATTCCTCACGTCATGAGCTATCAGAATATACCCCATGTATGTTAGCCGATTTTTTGTAGTTTACGAGTTATGAATTTTTGAAAAATTTTTTTGGAAGAATTCTGGAATGAAGACATTTTTTAATAAAAAAAAAAGTTTTGGGTTTTTTAACTAGTTTCTTTTTGTAAAAGTATAATTACAAATAAAGCATTTACTGACAAAAAAATTTGCGTCCTCACTTTGACACAAGTAGGATAAAAAAATACTAAATTCAAAATTTTACGCTAAAAATGCATCAAAATAGCATTAATGTACGTAAATAAAAAATAAAACATATCCCAAGGAATTTTCGTATTCTAAAGACTGCCCTAGACCTTGAGCCTTCGTAAAAGCAAAAAAATAGTGATACTTAATGATGAGGATTTTTCGGAGTAGTCGGTCAAATAAACTTAAAAAAGATTAAAATTTTAAAGTAGTAAAAAATGAGTTGAATAACTACACAAATTGAGTTTTCGTGGTATTTTCTGTCTTTGTTTATTGATAAGAACAACAAAACAGCGAAATTTTACTTTATTTTGAAATTAAAAATTTAGAAGCTTTTTTTTAAGTTTCTTTGACCGACTACTCCGAAAAATCCTCATTATTAAGTATCTTTTTTTTTTGCTTTTACGAAAGTTTAAGGTCTAGGGCAGTCTTTAGATTACCAAAAATCCTTGGGATATGTTTAATTTTTTTTATTTACGTACATTAATGCTATTTTGATGCGTTTTTAACGTAAAATGTTGAATTTGGTATTTTTTACCCTACTTGTATCAAAGTGAGGACGCTAATTTTTTTGTCAGTAAATGCTTCATTTGTAGTAATACTTTTACAAAAAGAAAATATTTAAAAAACCCAATCGATTTTTTTTATCAATAATTTTATACATTCCAGAATTTCTCAAAAAAAATTTTTTCAAAAATTCATAACTCGAAAACTACAAAAAATCAGCTAACATACATGGGGTAAATTCTGATAGCCCATGACGTAGGGAACCTAAAAAAAAATTTTTGACGTCAAGGTTTGGACCACCCTGTATACACCGTGGGCTCTTATAAATAACCTGAAAGATTTTAGCCACGCATTTTTGATGTAAAAACAAACAAAAAAAATTATATGAGTTTTGTAAGTTTTTTTTTTACTATTTTTGAATGTATTTTAACATAAAAAGTAAATGTTATTCATGATTTCATAAAACTGGCACTTAAAATGAGTTTTAACGTTTTTTTTTTTACAAAATCCTAATTTTTAAAGGTTTTATTTTTTCACTTTTTGACATCTATTGATGAGGTTAGCGAGACTCTTCTCCAAAATGGCACCAACGCCGTTAAAAAGACCTTTTGTACTGAGTAAAAATTAGATTTTTTTTGTTTTTTTTTTTATTGGTAATAACTCTGTAACTAGGAGACATCCAGAAAAGTTTATATGACATTATAGTTTATAAATGTGGTCAGGAATACACTGTTAAAATCGGTTGGGTTTAAACAGCCCACGGTGTATAAGGCTATTTTCTAAACTGTCTAAATGTACATTCTTAGAAATCGGCAACTGTAAGTATTATAAATGGCTCTGCTAAGTTAAGGTGCGTTTAAACCAAAAGAGCATTCGCTGTTCTAGCGCCCGTTCTAAGAGATCAACCAATCACGTTTTGTGCACCGATCGAATTTCGTAGAGTGGGAGGTTAGAACAGCGAATGCTCTTTTAGTTTAACCGCACCTTAAGGAGATGGTTATGAATAAGGGAGTAAGTGTGCGTATTCTTGCAGTTACACCCGCCCCTCATAAAACACGTGGTGCGACTACACAAGGACTCGCTACGCGAGTTCGTGGTCGTTGACGCGCCGCTCGACGCCTGCCAGCGCGTCATACGCTCGCTCCGCGCCCCCGAGGTGGGTCCCACACACACACACACACACACACACACACACACACACACACACACACACAAAACACGTGGTGCGACTACACAAGGACTCGCTACGCGAGTTCGTCGTCGTTGACGCGCCGCTCGACGCCTGCCAGCGCGTCATACGCTCGCTCCGCGCCCCCGAGGTGGGTCCCACACACACACACACACACACACACACACACACACACACACACACACACACACACATAAAACACGTGGTGCGACTACACAAGGACTCGCTACGCGAGTTCGTCGTCGTTGACGCGCCGCTCGACGCCTGCCAGCGCGTCATACGCTCGCTCCGCGCCCCCGAGGTGGGTCCTACACACACACACACACACACTAACACACACACACACACACACACACACACACACACACACACAACTCACACACATCGCTTGCATAAGCCTTTTGCTAAATTGTGGATCATTGCAATGTACCATCGCCCACACTGCTAGCTACGAACGATAAACAAGCGATCCCGATATGCCATTTGCGGGCAACCTGTTTCGGGTGGCTAACTTCACGGTATTCAGCGAAACTAGAATCGCTTCAAAATTATGATTTATATTGTTCCAGTACGAAGCTTGCAACGTGAATCCCATCATACTGATGTGCTGGCAGTGTACGCAACTAAGAAGGCTCGTGTTACATGGTAAGTAAATCATCTGTATATTTTTTGTATTTTTCTATTTCCACCAGGTCTTTTCTATTCGTTTAGACCTTAAACTTATCTCTGCAAAATTTCAGTGAAATATAAATGCATTTAGGGGTTGCTATGATTTCACGATTTTTGAGTTTTCATATTAAAAAAAACCGGCCAAGTGCGAGTCGGACTCGCGCGTAAAGGGTTCCGTACCATTATCAATTCATTATTAAAAAAATACAGTTAAATCAACCTACCTCAAAAACTATAGGAGATAATTTAATGAAACTAAAAATCGTTGATAGAGTTTATTAATGTGCATAATATATAATTTTTTTTGAATTTTGTATTGCGTAGTTTAAAAAATAGAGGGGGGGGGACACATTTTTCAGACTTTGAGTGCTGATATCTCGGAAACGATTGGCTTAAATAAAATTGTGATGTATAAACCTTTATATCATTTTCAAAGACCTTTCTATTAATACCCCACACGCTTGTATACAACTAATTTTTTTTTTTATCCCACAGTTACATGTATGGAGGGCCCCCACCCCAATGGTTTTTTTTACAATTTAGTATCATAATCCTGTAGCGGTTCCTACAACACATATCCTCACCAAATTTAGTTAATGTAGCATTTATAGTTTCCGAGTAAATCGGCCGTGACAGACGGACAGACGGACAGACGGACATGACGAATCTATAAGGGTTCCGTTTTTGCCATTTTGGCTACGGAACCCTAAAAAGTTGAGATTTAGTAGCTAATAAAATAAAATACAAAATATTTAGAGAGTATCGTTTTTATTTTTTATAATTACATGTTATGTGGCTCCCTTTTTCATGCAAAATCGACAGCCTAGGTGAGCTCTGTAATTTTAAAAGTTAACAATAAGAAACTTGTACCTCATTTTCGTACTTTTTCTTGCATTTTGATGCATAAAAACATTAAATTTGCCTCGACACCGCCGGTGATAAAAATACGAATTTCGTAATAAATTTCAGTTACGCTAAACCGGTAAGATTAACTGATTTTACAATTTAAAAATTTGGCATCCTATACAAATGGTATTCTTTCTATTAAATCGTAGCAACCTCTTAATTAGGTAATATAAAGCTAATCTTTTGTATAAATTGAAATTCTTACTCCTATGCCAGTGACAGAAATACGAACATTTTTAACACAATGTTGTGTCGCCGGTAAAGGAGTACAATCTTTCTGGTCACACATGCATGTCACTGGCATAAGAGTTCTATAAGCGATGTATAAGATACGGTATAGCATTAGCACTTAGTGAAACTGCGTGCTTAGACAAGTTGCCAATCGCTAACGCTTAATCGTCAATTGTAAACGAAAGGTAGCTAACTGTCTTTGTCACAGAGTAACGAGAGGGAAAATTACGATACGCTATTAAGCGTTAGAATTTGGCAACTTGGCTAAGCATCCTGTACTGGGGGCGAACGTGTTAAATGTACCTTGGAATGCATCAGCATTATAAATGCCTTGACCCTTTAACGGGCAAGACTAAAAAAAAATCGTGAGTTCAAGCCTCAACGCCATTATATAGTACGACAAATTCTCTACAAGAAAAAATACAAAAAGAGAGTGGTCGTTTTTGAGACCGGTGCCCAATGACATTAAATAATAAATGGACGCACAGAGCCAAACAAAAAAACCAAGAAAAGTGGCACTAAAAGTCATTTCTATCATGTTTCAGTTGAAGCTAATAACGCTCACTTACAATAAACTATAATAAAAAAAACTCAAAGAATAAAAAACTTTGTGAAGTGAGCAATAAGTGTCAAATTTGCGAACAACACCGCAAAATAGTAGAAACTTTTTATGTTTAAGGAATAATGATGCTATACCGTAAGGTGACCAAATGTCAACTGTCAGAACTGAATAGCGGAGCAAAAGGACCGCAATATTTACTTCTGCAGCCCATTTTTTGGGGCCATTTTTTTGAGCTGTTTGGGGATCCACTTATATATTCTAAATCAATGTTTAATTCCCTTACAGGGTACTGGGTATGGCAGTACGACATCCTCGGCTTCGTTCGTCTCCGCAAGTCGCTTGAGCAGCTCGAGATATCGGCGGTGTACGGTCGGCAGCGCAGGCCGCCCGCGCCGCAGCAGACGGCGATGGCGCGGGTGTACGCGGGCGACGCGCCGGACAGCGTCGACACTAGCTTCGTGCGGGTGAGTGTACCCGGTGGTAGTGTACTGTGTACTACACCCTCGGCTCCGCAAGTCGCTGGAACAGCTGGAGATATCGGCGGTGTACGGTCGGCAGCGCAGGCCGCCCGCGCCGCAGCAGACGGCGATGGCGCGGGTGTACGCGGGCGACGCGCCGGACAGCGTCGACACTAGCTTCGTGCGGGTGAGTGTACCCGGTGGTAGTGTACTGTGTACTACACCCTCGGCTCCGCAAGTCGCTGGAACAGCTGGAGATATCGGCGGTGTACGGTCGGCAGCGCAGGCCGCCCGCGCCGCAGCAGACGGCGATGGCGCGGGTGTACGCGGGCGACGCGCCGGACAGCGTCGACACTAGCTTCGTGCGGGTGAGTGTACCCGGTGGTAGTGTACTGTGTACTACACCCTCGGCTCCGCAAGTCGCTGGAACAGCTGGAGATATCGGCGGTGTACGGTCGGCCGCGCAGGCCGCCCGCGCCGCAGCAGACGGCGATGGCGCGGGTGTACGCGGGCGACGCGCCGGACAGCGTCGACACTAGCTTCGTGCGGGTGAGTGTACCCGGTGGTAGTGTACTGTGTACTACACCCTCGGTTAATGTTTTATTTTCAATTTTATTGACGGGTTGTTTTGTTACGGCTATTTTTATTTTTGATCGTCGAGTAAGGGTGTAGAACACAGACAAATGGTGTGGTAATGTTAGAGCACATTAAATAAATAAATATCTTGGGACATCTTACACAAATCAACCTAGTCCCACGGTAAGCTCAATTAAGGCTTGTGATGTGGGTACCAGGCGACGATATATATAATAGATAGATACGTATAGATACTTAGATACATACACAGCCACGACCAAGGAACAAACATTTGTGATAAATAAATACATAAAGAATGCCCTCGCCGGGATTCGAACCCGGAACCTCCAGCTTCGTAGGCAGGGTCATTACCAACTAGGCTACATTGTGATAGCATTATAATCAAAAAAAAGTTTTATGATGAGTTACGTCCAAAAACTTATTTCGAAATAAGGTTGATTATTACTGAAACCGAGCCGAATCCAGGAAGTTTTATGTAGCATTAATTTTTTTGACACCACGTTAAATTTAAAAGCTGTCATCACGTCAATAAATTGTTAACCTTTAGTATGTGTTACTGTCAAGCAGTTCAATCAAAATTTAAGTTTGACGGCTATTGCGTAAAGTGAAATTGTATTAGAGCAGATCTGCTACTAAGCATACAAAAGGTTAAATGGGCATTTCTCAGAGTGCAAACGGGCATCTCATTCATCTGGTCACGTTTTTTTGGAAGTGGCTGAATGATTTGAGGTTGGCTTTGGTTGTCTTATAGAGAAATGGGTGCTGTATCTGACGACCGAAAATGATACCAAAAGATGTAGCCACTTCCAAAAAAACGTGACCAGATGAATGAGATGTCCATTTAAGCTCTGAGAAATACCCAAATCTGAATGTGAACTTTATCTGCGGTGTCAAAATATATGTCGTCGGCGTCCAAAAGACTCTAAATATGGTCTGGCATACAGCATTAAAATCTTTCGCAATTTTCGCATTGTGTATATCTTCGGCCGGCCCTTGCATTTCGGCCTAACATAGTATTTTGCCCGTAGAAAGTGAACGCATACACGGAGTTCAAATGGAAGCCGATCCCTTGGAGCCGCCTGCCGCCCGGGCTCCGCGCTCGGGCCCCGGCCGCCGCACGCGCCGCCGTGGTGCTGCGCGAGGTCACCCGCCCGCTCGGCGTCACGTAAGCCCTGTCTTAGGACCCCAGGCACCTAGCCCCAATTTCAGCATCTACAAGTGTGACAATTGTAAAATATCTCTGTTACTAGGGTATTTCTTGTTTAGTGTGATAGGTCTGTCACGTCAGGGGTCATTCAATTATTACGTAAGCACTGTTGGGGGGTGGGGGGGGGGGGGTCTCTGCTTTACTTACTTTTGCTGACAAAGGGGAGGGGCAGGTCGAGATGGTGATTATGTCAGCAGTAGTTATTAAATTTTATACATGTGTGGCAACCCACACGTTGCCTACAAACAAAAAAAATAGCGCACGGTGATTAGTTGATTACCCTTATCGGGCGGTTATTGTCCTACATAAACTTATAAATTATATTGTGGGAATCCCTGAAAATTAAAAAAGGTCGTCGTTCAAAATGTTCGTCGGGATTTTTAACATTTTCGGGGATCCCAACAAATAATCAATAAATTTAGGAAGGGAAATAACCGCTGAATCAAGGGAATCACCGTACGCTACACCGGGCGTCGCCACGCCCGGTGTAGCGTATATTCCAATTAACAGTCTTTAGTTCACAACGCGTCGTGAACTAAAGACTGTTAATTGGAATATACGTAATAAAAAAAATGTTTTGTTTATAATAATATAACGACTAAAGTCTGACTAAATAAATATAATTGCGTTTAAGTTCTTTCTTAAGACTATTTTCTTATTTCTAAAATGATAACTGCTGCTTTTATGAATTAATAAAAAACCAGAAGAAAAATGTTTACGTAAGCACGGGAGGGGGGGGAGGGGGTAAAAGCTTTGCTTACTTTTGCTGACAAGGGGGAGGAGGGGGTAAATAATTGTAAAAAATCTTCTTACGTAATAATTGAATGACCCCGTCACCACAATGGTTGAAAGTTAAGGGTTTTCAGGAAGTCCAACAATTTAATACTTATTTAAAAAGTAGCCTCTGCATCAAGCTTTCCATTCATATATAAAAATATAGAAAATGAAGTTATGCTAAGGTTAACTTTCTGTACAGTCGGGTTCAAAAATGCATGGGCAGCTTATAAATGAATTCATTCATAGGTCGTCCATGCAATTCTGAACACCACTGTACATGGCTGTGACGACTCCCACATCTATATGAGAAATACCCACTAACGTCACAGGCCTCCGTAGACTACCGCTTACTATCGGACGGTCCATTTGCTTGTTGACCACCAACATAAAATTATTACTAATTAATAATGTTATTACATCGTTAATAAACTACTTTTTATTTTCCGAAAGCCGGTCACAAGGTTTAATACAATTTTCATTGGAATTTCGCTACAATTGTCGTGTTTTTTATAACAATTGTAAAAGTTGTTATTAAAATTCCTGCACTACATTTTATGTTAGTAGCAAACAAACGCACGACCCTTCCGATAGTAAGTTACGCCCCCGATTAGTGAAACAGTAAATTTACAATTGTAGCCCTTGTCAAAATGGTGAAATTGGGGCCTGGATTTTCAACCGGCGTCATCGCACTCACACAAATATTAGCAATTTTCAGTACACTCAAATGCCAGCTATTGAGTAGATAAGATAATCGCTGTGTTTTACATTCAACAAACTTATTCAAAGCCACAAGGCATTCACTAATAATTTGGTTATTGGTGATGGCGCCGGTTGAAATGCTAGATGAAATACACCCATCGATGCCTCTGTGCTGAGGGGGCTTTTATTGTCTGTGGCGATAGGTAATTATCACCAGGGCTCGGATACCGGTTTTTACTCCATGCAAAAGAACGAAATCGAATTTCGTTCTTTTTTGGTCTTCGGTGTATCAATTCTTTGTTAATGGAGTAATTTAAAAATACGATGTTGGTAATTTCATAACATTTTGAGCACCACATAAAGAATATAAAACATTTTAAATATTGGGCTATTTCGAGGTTTTCGAAAAAAACCGGTTCCGAGCCTTGGTTATCAGTTATCACAGTGAGTGATTAATTGAGCTATTTTCTGTAGGTCTCTGCACTTAAGCTATGAATATATCCCAGATTGGCATATACATTGTTGTGTCAACAATACTTTAGAATCCCATTTTAATCGCGATTTGATAATAACTGTGACAGCGTGTCGAGAATCGGATTTAAACGACGCGCACTCGAACCACGCCCATACTGATTATTTGAAGGAAATAAATGTCTTACAAAATAAAATAATTATTTATAACTAGCGCTAAATATGTTGCATGCCGATAATTAATTTAAAAGGTATATAAACTGCCTATTGTTTTGTTGCCGAGAATAATTGATTAAATAAATAGATATTATGAATAAAAAGTAAAAGTGACAAATTAAATATATATTAGATAGATAATTAGTGTCAACATAATGTATAAATCCAATATGCCTTAGGCATAGTCATTCCTTAATTACGTATCTATATATAGAATTATTTTGTCATATCGATTCTTCATGTTAAATGTCTAAATAATTACATTTGACTATTTTGCACGGCTGGTTTTAGATTATAATTATAATCGTATAATCGTATAGTAATCCTTTCACATATAATGATGAAATGATGTAGATAATAATGAGATACCTAGACAGATAAAATATCATAAATAGTTACATTTGCCTATCTGATTTTATTATAAAAAACTTAGTTGCCATGTATTTTGAAATAAAAAAAAATGTTATTAACAATAAATATCATATAATCCTGTCAATGTAATCATATTATAGTAAATCTTACAATATTTTGTGGTATTCGTAGGTGTGCAATTCCTATGGAATTTAATATAGTTTTTTTCTTTTTTATTATGTTAATTTACAGTTGCGGACAAAATATATCTTTATATCTCTATTTGTACGTAAAAAGTACACATTTTGTATCAAAAAATATGAGAGATAATTGGCCGCTATTGAATAGTATGGGTATTTTTTTACGATTTTTCTTTTCTTTTTCCTCATGCCCAATTATTTAATGGGCACTTTTTTACTTTTATTTATAATTTTATACAGGTTGTATTCTCATAAATGAGAACGTCAAATCTACGCGATCCCGAGGCCTGGCAATGTGAGCAAAAATTACGAAAATTGGCACTCCGAACGAAAAAATGACTAAAGGTAACGTTGAATCAAATTGTACCTGCTCTACAGCCTATTCATCATGAGTTGTCTTATTAAGTAAACAACTAGCTAACCTTCAAATACACTTTTCGGCTATAAAATTGCCATGTTGCAAATCAAGATACATGAGTACCTACGTATTTTAGTCAATATTAATTTTCTTCTCGGATTGTTTTAGCTTTAATCAACGAAATATGTAGCAGTTTACAATACATGCACATTTAGGAGACCAAAGTTGTTTACCACATAGGACAATTAAGGATGGATGGCTTATGTAAGTAGGAAAAAATGGTTGAGCAATAAAAATATGTATACTAAAAAAATGCAACCTGTATAAAAGCGCTCACTATGTTTTCGTTGTAATGTAGTTAATGAATTTATGTAAAATTACTTTCCTTCGAAATTTAAATATCTTGTAATAAAATATGAAATTACTTAATACTTACTAGAGGGCCTAAATCAGTCCTGGATAAATGTACCTCTTATAAAGGGACAAGTAATCGATAAACGCTTTAAAACAATCATAAACAAGTCTTTGCATAGTTAGAACGAATGAAACGAAGTTCCTGATACATTTTCTTTTTATTAACTAGTATTATTTCATAAAAATCAATTTAAAATTCATACAGCTTAAAGGTAATCAATGAAAATTACGCGTTTAACATACGAAGTGACTTAGAAGTAAGACGTGAACAATGTCAATTGCCACCAAACTACTTACAGATATAAAACTGTATTCAATCACTTGTCCTAAGAAACGAATTTATGTGTGATATAAAAATTAAGAATCGCTGTGTGAATATCGGTATGTACTAACCCTAATAGAAACTCGAAAAGTAAACTTTGAAATCATCACAGCAACGTAGATTTTTCGAGACAATTTAATATTCATACAGCAAAAAGTCCCCACCTCGACTAAAGGAAACAAAAGCTTTAAAATGACAAGTGTTCGGATGCAGTTTTCGTAATACTATAACAAAGAGGTTTCTAGAAATAGTAGCGTAATTAATAGACATAATGAGAAAAGAAAAGGGTTTTCACATTAATATAGATTAAGCGCGCTTTACCTGTCCAATTTTTAAACTTGTATTCCGTGGCATCTTGTATATGTTCAGCGAATACTACGATAAATCGTCTCGAATGCCGGAATCATTCCTTATGTTTTATATGCGGTATAAAATACCAATAGCAGGGTAGCGACGGACGTTCGTATCATCGATCTGAAAAACTCAAAACAGCCAAAGCGTCTGTGAAAAACTTACTTTTCTTTTTTCATTATGTTTTAGAGAACATTGAGAAAAGCCGAATGATATGTTTACTGGCAACATCTCTCAAAATAGCGAATTTATCATGTAGTTGTAATAATGCAATGTTAACATTGAGATATCACGCCAAAATGGGGCCATTCCAACGGACTTGCCCTCCGAAACGTCGGTTAGTCGTGTGATACTGACAGATTGTGATATCAATAAGAGAATGAAGTAAGGTTGAGAAGTCGCACATATTAGCTCAAACGTGCGAGTGTTTATGAAACTGTTGTTAAATCTTTTGGTGTGGCTAAACATCTAGTCAAGGGCCCGCGAACTGTAAATATCTACACATTAATACCACAAGCGGGCCCAAACATTGCGCAAACATAAAAGTATTACAAATACATATAAAATATATCAACTGTGTAGCTTTAAGAGAAAAATCTCGCGACTGTATTAAATACAGTTATTTTATTATACACAAGTGCCACTGCTATTGCAAAGAGGATCAAGAATATTCCAAAATTGCAAACGAGCCCTGTTTTAGTATCTATTAATATTTTAGTGTAGATGTTTTAATAATTGACGCAAGTAGAATAGAAGAGAGCATGCGTATGACAGCATTTATCAGATCAATGACATTTTATGTTGTAGGGATGTGCCTTCGTACCACCGGAGTATATATTTATAAAGATCCATTAGTAAACAATAGTGATTGAAGTTTCACCACAATTGACAGTAATATAGAATGCTTTAACATAAACATTAAGGCAATATTTTTATAGTACGTGGAAATCAATTATGCTGATGAGGAATATCGGTATGGAATAGCGATATGATTAGCAGTTCAAATTGTATATTTTTTAATATTACTTACTCGTTACATCAGGTGTAATCATGTTATAGAATTGCATATGCACGTCCTTGCAAGAAGAGCTTCAATGTACTAAGTTTTTAAAGGTCCTTTTTCTACCTGTAATCGGACAGACAAGCTCAAAAATGTCATTGATTGGAATCGGAATATTGTTACTGACAATGTAAATATTTACCTTTCTGGCTCAAAGGTTTAAGGGCCTTATCACACTTGCTTTTTGCAAGCGAGTTGAAAGCGAAGCGAGCCCGCGGCGACTTCGTCGCAAGCTCGTAACCAATTCGCCGCGAGTGCGTCGCGATTTCGTCGCGGACGAATACTCGGTAGAAAATCGCTGAGAGTAATCTGCGTCTTGGACAGACACTTCATAATGGATTCCGACGATAAAACACTTCTGTTAAAGACGAATTCGCGACGCACTCGTGGCGAATTGGTTACGCGCTCGCTTCGCTTTCAACTCAGTTGCAAATCGCAAGTGTGATAAGGCCCTTATGAATACAGCAAAACATATATTTATCATTGACGTTTAAATAAATCGCTCAATTTTGCTTGCCTTAGAAGAGCAACGTTCGAACGAATTGAATCGAACTGACATTAGAGCAATACACGATATCATTTGTGATTACTTTCATTATCATAAAATATGTAAATGAACATCCGTCCCTGAACTTATGTGCATATGAAAAATCTAATTTTAGTTGAGTTCCTTCAAAACTAGAAAAAAAAATTACTTTAAAACATACGATACACGTACGTATAGGAAAACTCGATTTAAAACGCTCCATTCTGTATAGTTAGTGCTATGAAAAACGCTCATTTTAAGCCTCAAATACCAACCCAAAAGATTCTCGAAGTTTCGTTACAACGGCCGCAGAGATGTTTTCTCGTGTCCATAAAATGAGCCAAATCAGTTTTCAAATAGGTATAGTTTAACTGACGAGAAAGGGTCTTACAGACGTAGGGTAACTTTATGTAATGGGTAAGATTTCGATTTTTTAACCTCGAAAGCACCTCGATAGTTGAAGGTTTCAGGTTCTTAAGTTCGAAACAAGCGTTCCCCACAAGTCCCTCAACACTTTAGGTACTCGTAGCCTATTTTTATAGCACGCTGATCCGACGGTTGTAGTTATTGAGATACTGTTCTAACCTATAACTCATAAGTATTATGTAATATGGGACTCAATGTGAATACTTTCAGATTTTATTAGATCGATAATCGCACCGTATATTGGGACCTTCTGCTAATTCAATTGAGCACAATAAAGTGTTATGACTCGAGTCTCAGAAATATCTTTACAGCAATAATATATATACAATGCTGATTTTTATATAAGTGAGTTTTGTTGGAACGTAACTAATGAAGCCCTTTATAGACTGAAAATGCTTATCACCTTACTAACTAATCTGTGGAAAGCATAGCTCAAAGAAAATTTAAATTGTTGTCCATTTAAATGAATATTAAAATAATCATATTTAAAACACTTCACATCATAGCGACGCACAAACAATGTGATCAAAGGTTATCAAACGATAATAAGGGGTACTTATAATAATCGTAAAAAAACAATCGTTTTTCCTATAAAGTTAAACTATCGTATATTCGAAATTATCCCGTTATTCCTTAAAAAATTCCAAACTATTGAATCTAATTGTAATAAAAAATATTAATTCATTTAGATATACGACTCTTAGGGCCAATTTATTTAAAATAAATGCTTGGTATAGCTAGTAAGTAAATAATAATTATGGGTGTTGGAAAATACTCTGGAAAGTATATAATTGGATGAAGAAGTAAATAATTTTCCTTAAATATTTTTTATGAATCTTTATAAAAGTATGTCGTGAAAGAAACAATATATTTTGTAAGGCAACGAAGAGACTTACCAACAAACATTCCCTGAGACTGAGAAACGAATAGAAGAGGCTAATATCTAATAACAACTAAATAAATTGTGAACCTGCGTTCGCTTTTAGAAACATCTAGTTTTAACTCATCATCCAATTTAAGAGCTAGGCTCTTGTCGGTGGAGTAATTTCCATCTTATTCTACATTCAGCTTTTCTTTTGACCTGTTGATATGATGAAACATTTAACTTTTCTTTTACTTGGTCCATATATAGTAGAGGTCCAAATGGAAAAAATTGTGCGCTGTGAGTTACAGTTTTGTAATTTTTACCAGAGCTAGAGGGTGTAAAAATAAATATTTTTAGATGTGGAGGGAAAACCAATTCCTCCCCTGAACGAGGGGGGAGGGGGGTGAATGTGCAAACGGAAGGGTTATGTTTAAAAATTTTTCGTCTAATATTTAGGCCTACTGTTCATTGTTTGGTATCATTTTCATATAAAACAGACACGGGGAATTCATTTTTGATAATAAACATGAGGATTTTCATACATAAAAAAATAATTATTGGTATGAAGGTAAAATAATCACCGTTTTTATTTTGATTGTTGCGTTATATAAGTATTACCAAATAAATATATGAAAATAAAAAAAATACTACAAGATAGCATATTTATTGTAGTTTTTAAAAATATATACTTTTTGGAACTTTCCATGCAAAAATAAGTTGTAAAAAAATTGCACCTGTCGCGTACCTCGAATAAAAAAGGGACGTTGCTTTGACTTATTGTTGACAGTACGTTTCTACTGCGGGAATTTAGCGATTTTGCGTAAACAAAATACTCCATAATGTCTGTTAGGGCAAATTGCATCAACCTGGGTTAACCAAGCACCCGGGTTAAACGTTTATTTCACACGGAATTTGATAATTGATAAATTTCTTATGAAGAAAGTGACTGACACGGCACTATACAGAGGATATCCGAGACATCAGCCTATGTGATATTAGAATGGCTCTTGAACAGCTCAAAAATAACAAGGTGTCTGGGGAAGACGGAATTATAGCTGAGCATCTGAAGCCAGGTGGTAAACCAATCCTTATGGCCCTTCAGAAGTTGTTCAACTCCGGAAGGGAGAACGCCTTAGGCATGGAACAGAAGAGTGGTGGTACTGTTCTTAAAAAAAAGTGACAACGCCTTATTGAAGAACTACCGATCTATCTCTCTTCCGAGCCATATTTATAAGATATTTTCAAGAGTTATTACGAATCGTCTTGCACGCAGGCTTGATGACTTCCAGCCTCCCGAACAAGCCGGTTTCCGAATTGGCGTTTCGTAAATGTTATACAGAAGACCGAGGAATAGGTATAACCTGCCCCTCTGTTTAGCGTTTAGCGTTTGTGGACTACGATAAGGGGGGTTTCCATGACGTACTAATACGGTTTAATTTAGGTCGAGAGAAAGGGACAAGGCTATACGAGTCGTGTATCACTGCCCCTTTCCCAGAACCTAAACTGAATCGCATTAGTACGTCATGGTAACCCCCAAGGCCTTCGATTTGATCGAAACTCTGGGCGTCTTTAACGATACCACAAGTAGACTACCGCTATTTCGAAATGTTGAGGTGTTTGTACGAAAGCGCCACTATGTCAATCCGACTCCAAGACCAGAGCTTGAAGCATATTATACTGCAGCGGGGAGTCAGGCAAGGAGGTGTCATCTCCCCTAATCTGTTTACCGCTGCACTGGAAGATGTCTTTAAGACTGGATTGGAAAAGGTGAGTACCAACATAAACAGCGAGTATACCTCACTCACCTTCGATTCGCTGATGATACGGTGGTCTTGGCTGAGACCTTGGAAGATTTCAGTACGATGCTCGCTGACCTCAGTAGTGCCTTCGAGCGAGTTCGTCTTAGGATGAACATGGATAAGACGAAAAGTCCCGTTACAATCGGAGACTAAACTCGAAGGTGTAGACGACTATAATATACCTAGGACTAGCTACCTAGTTAGGTAGGTCCAACTTTGAGTAAGAGGTCCATCATCGAATCCGACTAGGAAGCTACGACACATATTTTCGTCCAATATTCCGCAGTTCTTGAAGACAAAAGTATTAGATCAGTGTGGCAACACACACTGCTTAAAGTCACCCACAGGGCAATGAAGAGGGCTATGGTGGGAGTCTCTCTGCGAGGTCGTATTAGTAATAAGACGATCCGCAGCAGAACCAAAGTATAGCTCCATAGCTCTCCGAATCACTAAACTAAAGTGGCAGTGGGCGGGGCACATTGCACGTAGAACCGATGGCCAATGCGGCGGCCTTGCAGGTGGAAGGCACAGCGTGGAAGGCACAGCGTGGGTAGGCCCTCCACAAGGTGGACAGTGAAGGTCTCAGGAGTCCGCTGGATGCGAGTGGCGCAGGACCGGTCATTGTGGCAATCTTTGGGGGAGGCCTATGTTCAGCAGTGGACGTCTTTCGGCTGATATGGTAATAATGATGATTTATGAAGTAAACGTTTAAAAATTGATTGTCAAATTCCATATGATATAAACTTTTAACGTGGGTGAACTGGGTTAGTTGTTTAGTCCCGGTTAGTGAAAATTACCTTTATCGTCTTTGGTAATGAGATCATTATCTAATGACACTTGTAATAGTACATTGTGCATCAAGGGAGGTAAGTACGGAATTACTAACGAGAGTGTTAGAAGCCCGACGCCGTTAGGCGGAGGGCTTTTATGACTCGAGTTAGTATTCCGCTTACCGACCGTGATGCATACAATGTTTTTCATCACACTTGCCAACCAAAAAATAAGTTTTAAGACATAATATTATTAAATGACGTACTGACATTTCTATTACTCCCTAGGGAATTTCACTTTTCTATTACTCCCGCTACGCGCGCAAGCAATGGCGCGCTTAGACAGCAAGTGCGATGAAAAAATGATTACCCATTCCGATTCATATGATCAGATACTATATATCATACATGTGATCAGATAGACCAGATATATTATATACACGCGGTATACAATAATCGATAAAATCTAAAAATAGAATCTGATCAAATAAAATTCTTAATAATCTTAGGTTATTTAAAAAAAGAATATCAGAAAATATTAAATTTACTTTCATATCAATAAATATTTACAATTGTATTATGAACAATAATATGCAAGTACAAAAATATGTATAATCTATGAGCAGTTGCCGGCACAAAAGTCTCTTTTTTGATATTACGCGGAGGTTTTTGTTAGAGGTACGCGTCAGGTAAATTTTTTTTTTAGTGAATTTTTGTATGTAAGACTACAAAATGTGTATGTTTTTAAAAACTGCAATAAATATGCTATCTAACACATTTTTTTTAAATTGGAGAAGTTTGTTTTTTAATACTTATATGACGCTTAAATTAAAATAAAAATGGTAACGTTTTTACTTTTACTCCAAAAAATCTAAATTTTTATATGAAATTGCTCATGTTTATGATAAAAAATGGATTTTCCAGGTCCGTTTTACACGAAAATGATACCAAACAATGCATAATCGGCCTTATTAATTAGTAAAAAAATATTAAACACAACCCTTCCGCATGCACATTCACCGTCTCCCCCCGCGGTCAGGGGGGGAATTGGTTTTCCCTCCACATCTAAAAACAACTATTTTGAGACCCTCTAGCTCTGGTTAAAATTACAAAACTGTAACTCGCAGCGCACAATTTTTCTCAACTTTGTATGGACCGTGACCCTTACTAATAAGTCCTCCTAGTTTTAACTACGCGCATCATAATCAACTGAAAACAATTCAACTTGAATATACGAGTAAGGGTCGATTAAAAAAGATTGTGTTCCGAAAGTTAGTCATACTACTTAATTATAGTCTGTACTCTGACCAATAACCTTTGGCAGTCGAAAGAGGCGTCAAATTAAAAAAAAATAGGAGCGTATTGTTGATAAAACATAAAAAATTGAATTTATTGCCTTTTTTCAGTACCAAAAGTTGTTACACAAAATGTAATGCAATAATATGTCCATGACTCCAAAGTTGATTGAAAAATTAATCATTTTCAGAAAATTACCTATTTGACACCGGTAACTATGAAAACCTTTGTAAATAGTCACCTCAAAGCTTCGAAATCAAATGTCATTATTCGTTTAATTATCAATTTAATCAAATTTTGAGTCATATCCATTTGTCCGATCTCTGTTTATAACTGATGACTTACAATAAAATCGGCTGTGTCTCTAAGACCTTAGCAAACCATAATCGTTAAAATTTTTACCGGCCAGCGTTGTAAATTACATTTTTCAATAATTATTAATTGCATTATAAAGTTTTTCTTAACGCGAACGCAGGTATATAGTATTAAGAACAAACTATAGCGAAACTTCTATGATATGATGACCTGTATAATATTCCATCGTATCGTTTAGTGATCGAACATCATTCCCGCCTCTTAGTTTTATCATCCTTTTCATGCTTTGCTCTGTCCTGGTATTTCTGTAAGCTAGTTAAAGTTACATAAATAATTTCACAAAGGAGTTGAAATTTCTACAATTTTGTTTTCAAATCGACTTTCAAAAATGGTACATAACTTTAAAGGGCCCGTGTTTGGGGTTAATCATTAACTAAAAATTAATTATCGAACATTAAAACAAATTAAACATTAAGAACAATTCTTTTGGAAGTCGGTTATAAAACAAAATTATTCACTTGAATACAATTATGTAAGCTGCAGAAAAATCCGTTTATGATGTTTTAGATTATGTGTAAGATTATTATTATTATTGTAGATAAGGGCTAGAAAATTTGCCACATCGACCGGTTGCGATCTATGTGGCATCTATATGTGGCAGCCCTGTTTTATAGTTCATTACTAATACCCGTTGAGTCTAGGAAGTTCCAGATTCTTTGGGCTGTAATATTCTGTACATCGTGAAGTACTTGCCTACCTAGGTGAATACTTCTTTTGTGCATTAGTGGTCCACAGGAGCAGAGGATGTGCATAGCAGTTTCCTCTGATTCCTGGCAGAACCTGCATGTCGCTTCTTGTTTATACGATACCAAACGCCATAAACTTAAGAGTATATTGAGAGTTCTGGCCATTTTTTCCGCAACTCGACATCAAACGTGCCTATTTTGCGTAGTCCCAACGCTGGCCCAGTACTTGTTGGGGACTGAATTTCTTCGCAGATGAATGCAGGAATGCCATAAATTTATTTCGATATAAGTACAAGTAATCAGATGACTTCGTCACCTCGCGTAATTCAACCGATTATAGATGGTGTGCGTTGGCCCATGCTGTACCTATAACTAGGTCTCTCTTATGGATAATTTATACTGGTTTATTTCTAGCTTTGCAATTTTAATACACATACAAACAGACATCCTGTAAACTATTGTAATTTGTATTATATTTCCTGTGGATGTCATTATAAACGGATTCTACTGTAGGTATATATATTTTTAATAGCAATAAAATAAGCCTCTTACCAGGACAGAGAATCATGGCAAATTTTATTAACATCAAGACTTCAGTAAGGCTGTGAAACAACTAATCAGGTATGGCAATGTGATTGCATTATCGCGAGAGCCAATTACATATTGTACTCTTATGGAAAATATTTATGTTTACTTTACTAAGACTATGTTATGACAAGCTTTAATTTTTGTTTGTGTTGGATACCACAATTTATAAAGTGACTGTTCGTGTTTGTCCAGCAGCAGCTAATAAAGTTTTAGTTATATTTGAAATATAATACATTGCTTGGAATGCCATTGAAACATACAGGATGAATCTCAGTAAAAGTTTTGTTAATTATTAAAAGTACCTATTTATTGTATTGTAATACATAATATTATTTTAATACCCACTGCTGAGAAAATGTGGTATCTCCTTGAAACGCATAGGGTTTGTGTTAGTTTGTGTAAAGTAAGTATATTATATTTTCTTCTTCAAGCTTATTTGAAAGTCCTGAAACGCATTGCTACACCTGATTGCCTAGTATAAAATCAAATCGTACTTATCCATCTTATAGTGATAGTGGGAATGTGGCGCGAGAGGGAGAGGCGAAGTATTATTGTTATTGTCGACACTTTCGTGTTTGCGACGACCCTTGCGTTCGTTTGAGCCAAGTGGGTTTTATATTTTTTGAGAGTTTATTTTGTTCGAAAGATCTTAAAGTATGTATATTGTTTTCAAATGTTGAGAGTTTTAAATGTGTCAAAATCTGTTGTTTTAAATATGCATTCATGAATTTTTCTATTATAAAAGGCATGGATCGAAGAAATGTTGGATTGCGCATCTAAATTATCGTAACTAGTAAATGTAACTATGTGTTAATCATGTAATTCCGCACATAATACGTTGTAGAAACAAAGTATTAAGCATTATCAATTTATTGCACAGACCTAAGTATCTGAAAAATCATCTCCCTGGGCATTAATATGCCCTTATATACCTGTTGTTATTGCGTAGCGAATATAAGATCTGCTCCGAACAGTGTTTCTACATCTATATGAACAATCTAGCGCAATCCAGCGTGCCTACCTCCATGCATTAGATTCACTATAATATATGTATAACATATAAGTGTAATAGATATACAAGTATCGTGTGACGTTTCTCACAATGTACAACCCTTGCCTTGTAATGTTCTAATATAAGGCAGCTGTTAAAACAGATCTTTTTCACGAAATTTGTATCATTATAGGTAGATTGGTAAAATATCAATGCTTTTAGATATGTTTTAGAATTATACTGATCTGTATCGTGTAGCTAACATGGCATTTGTTCAAGTGCTCACGTGTAGTATGAAATACATTAATTATATCTTACATTTACTTTCGGTGTTTGTAAATGGCATCAAAGAGCAGATTTTGAATTATAAAATATAACTACCGTTAACTGATCTGAATATATTTATGGGCCTATACAAAGCAAAAATCATATTGTGTCCTTTTGGAACTATACAATTATCAAATGAATGCCGTGTGCTTACTATGTGCAACCGCCGTTAGTTTGACGCAGACTTATTGTTTCTCTCGCTTGCCCGTATAGAAGTATGAGCGGGATGGACAGAAAATAAGTCTGCGTTAGAGTCACGGTGGCAGCTCATGCTAAGCGCCCTGTTAGCTACACGACATTAATTTCTGACTTGTCTATCCCCCTACATAGTTTTAGTATTATTGACGAAGTATTCAAAAATATCGAAAAGTCTTAAAATATGTTAAATATCTCAGTCCAAAACCTGCTTAATTTTAGCGATAGAGTTTAATATACTTGTCATGTTTGTATTCGGATATTTTAATACGATTCCAGCTTCTCTTGTTACTGTTCGATGTATTTCGTGAATATGACATTACTTATTAATAATTATATGTATGTTATGACTAAATATATTCTTCTGTGTAGCAATATTTGTTTTATTTTATCTAATAGACAACCTAAACACTCCGAAGAACATAACTGGTGCAACAACTTACCAATTCTCAATTAACCATATTAAAATGACAAGTACTTAATATGAGATTGAGAATACTTACAATCAATCTGATTTATAACGTCACTTTGATAGTCCCAAGTGGCCTGAAGTTCCAGTTGCTTGATGGGACATAACCAAAAAAAAACGGAACCCTCAACAGACATGTAGGCACAGACAGGCAATTCGTTAAAACTACAAATTTCTTGCTAATTTCTTTTTAACCATAAATTATTTATGTTTTAATCTTTTAAACACTTACCCTCTTACGCCAAAATTTGAAACATGCTAATTTGAACCTTGTCTGTCAGCAAGACGATTGCTTTGACAACGTCCGCCATGACCTTTTTAGGTGTTGCTAGCGTGATACACACGACAGCATACGGCTTCTTTAGTTTGGGGCGTTGAAAAGGTTAAGACCTACCTAACCTTATAAACGCAAGCCGCTAAGTTTCGGTTCTCCCTTTCGAACTTATCAATATGTCTATAAGTCTAAAGGCCTGGCCATGACATTGGTCTAAAGACCCGGCCACGACATTGGTCTAAGGCGACAAGCGGCGAGCGAATCCATGAGTTGGAGTGATCTGCCAATATGGGTACTCTCGCACGTATGGTTTTCCGCTAAGCCGGTCGCCTTAGACCTATGTCGTGGCCGCGCCTTTAGACATAAGGCGACCGGCATAGCGGAAGACAATACCTACGAGAGTTCCCATATCGGCATCTCGCTTCAACTTATATCCATAATCCACTCGCCGCCTGTCGCTTTAGACCAATGTCGTGGCCACGCCATACACTTAGCGGCTTGCTAAAGCAGGCCATACACGTAAGGGTTTGCCTGTACAGGTCAACTGTTCAGGTAAACCGGAGCGTGTATGTTACAGAACTGTACAGGTTTTTGTAACATACACGCTCCGGTTTACCTGAACAGTTGACCTGTACAGGCAAACCTGTCAGGTACACCCTTACGTGTATGGCCTGCTTAAGTTAGGACACGTTTATGAAGAAGGGGGCTAGCTACTTAGATTATAATGCCCCGGCCACGACATTGGTCTAAGGCGACCAGCGGCGAGCGAATCCATGAGTGGGAGCGGGATGCCGATATGGGTACGAGAGGGAGCACCATACGTTTTCCGCTAAGCCGATCGCCTTAGACCGATGTCGTGGCCGCGGCATAAAGGCTGTTTGCAAGCAGTCATAAAAGACGCGTAGCCGCAAGTTGTTCGGTTACTTGGCACACATAGCAGAGACATTGTATCACGTCGCAGTAGCACACTTACTGAATAACATACTTGTTTGGAATCGATATTTTTCATACATATCGGAGCGGATATTATAGTGTCAAAATTATATCTGAGAAAAATCGGAAGTAGGATCCTACACCTATGAACAAGTTTGTACCAATATAACTACATTCTAAATAAACAACTTATGTAGGTATATAAAAAACACATTCAAAAGTAGTGGCTGTACGATTTAACCTTTTGGACGCCAATGACTGATATATTGGCACCCAAGAGTCATTGAATATGAGCACCATCAGTTGTAGAATCCGGCAAGAAACTCAGCGCGACTTTTTTTTTCAAATAATAGTTTTATAACATCTTACAGCTAACATGCATTAATTAAACATGAAACATAAACTTGATTTAATATAAATACAGATATAGTACATTAACTAGTACATGTTTCTATTACCATGGCGTTGAATGCACGTTCAGATAAATTTGAGTACCTCGGCCGCTTCGATATATATGATTTTACGTGTAATTACATACTCGAGCAGATTCCCCGGTTCTACCTCCCGACCTTACCTACAGCCTACGATAATATCTGCAATTAATCAGACTATCAATCTTTCGAGCCTTCACCTGAATCGCTAAACTGTGGGTGCCATCACGAAGATGTTCTGACTCATGATGACTCAACGATCGTAATGTGCGGTTTAACTTTCGTTTGTCATTGGTTAAAACAATAGACGATATTTTTTTATGCAGTGCGACAAGTCTTCCGTCTAAAAAATAATTTCGTTCTTTTCAACATTACATGGATAGCCCAGTCGTACCGTACCACAAGTTGGTAACGTTATTACGTTTAGGGTGATTTAGGTAAGTTAAACGAAACGAAAAGTAGCGCATCGATTACGCATACCTTTCTTGCCTACTTATAGGTAGTACGGCTAGGTACAGGAGTTACAGGAATCCATAAAGTAGGTAACCGTAACCCATTACTATCAGCTGATCTATAGTTAGGTATGCTTGTTTGATTTTCGGTCATATATCTGTGCATCAAAAGATGTGTAAGATTCGTTATTAACGGACGGCTTCGCTTAGACAAAGGATTTATGGCATTCGGTCCCATCAGCTACGAACATTATTCGTAAGTAGGCAGGTATTAACACTACTAATGCCCGCCTTCCAGTGCGAGCGGAACGCATAAACATGGCACATTAATGGCTCCGTTTCACGTTCATCGCTGGCCAAGTGCTAGTATGCAGTTGGCGGCTGTAAGTCACACCAGCGGTGTAAGTTAAACGGAGCCATTAATGAGTCCGTCCCGCAGTGGAAGGCGGGCATAAGGCCTTGTCCTAATACATAATCCGCCCTAGTTGAGCATAGAATTCACAAGGTTATGTCAAATGTTTTCCTATTTAAACAGATATGAAAACTGACAAAACCTCTGTCAATTACTTAACCAAACATTGCAATCCCATGCATTCCTTAAACACCGCCATTAGAATTGAATGGCTAGCCTTGGCGACATCCCTTTGTACGTCCGAACAGCCTCAACTAGGTCGTGTGACAAACTGTTCTTTACATGGTTTGTTCATTTGTTTCCTGACGGGTGATTTGTATTGTGTCCATTCAACTAAAGTGTTATGTTGTGCTTTATCAGCTGAACCTATAACGGGCAAGACTAAAAAAATCATCCACCATGCCATCCTGTTGTAAAAAGAAATCAGGTGGCTTATGAACCTTATTTAATTTCGCAAGGGGAATCTTTTTTTTATCTTATTTATTTTAAAAGCCATACATCTTATGATTAAGTCGGCTTAAAAATATTAACAGTCAGATTTACACGTTAGACATTAGGATTTAGGATTAACACGTAAGGATTATTTTTATAATATTGAAATCTTAGGTTCAGTGAGTGTATAATAAACCTTAAAATTGTATCGCTGTGTTCGGAAGAGAACCCTGAGCTTAAGATTTGATGAAAAAAGGAAAGGAGATCCCACGCAGAGCACCGGATTTCTTTTAAGAGATCCAATCTAGGTTGTTCGTTGATTTTACTCTTTAGGACTAAGTGGAGGAGATCCTCTTCTTTGTCACATTAAGTACAATTTGGGTCGTCTCTTTTTCTCATAATAAAATTAAATTTATTAAGTGGGATGTGATAAGTTCGGGTTCGGAAGCAAATTACTAATTCTTTTCTGCTAAAATTCCGTGGAGCAAACCAAGGGACGCGTGGAGGTTCTTCTACAATGGTCCTGTACCAGATGCCGCAAGGGGAATCTTGATATGATGGAAATAATTATGGTTTTGATGTGATGTGACTTTCGTCTATCATACTGGTCACTGAGTAACGCACTATCTACTCTATCTAGGCACAATTGCAGATGGAATAAATATGATCCTCCCATAGAAAACTTCCGCTTTCCGGACACAAAAGATTTATGCCCGTGGTTATGCTTAGGTGCCTAAAAAGTGGGAGTTGGAACGATTGATTCAAAAGCGTAACATTATTTTTCAATGCCTAAAACTTTTTTCCTTCTCTCATTTCCTCAAAGAATAACTAACAAAACCGGCCAAGTGCGAGTCGGACTCGCGCGCGAAGGGTTCCGTAACATCATCAATTTATTATTAAAAAAGATATAGTTAAATCAACCTACCTCAAAAACTATAGGAGATAATTTAATCAAACCAAAAATCGTTGATAGAGTTTATTAATGTGCATAACATATATTTTTTTCAGAATTTTATATCGCGTAGTTTAAAAAAGAGAGGGGGGGGGGGGACACATTTTTCAGACTTTGAGAACTGATATCTCGAAAACGATTTGCTTAAATAAAAATGTGATGTATAAACCTTCATATCATTTTCAAAGACCTTTCTATTAATACCCCACACGCTTATGTACAACTAAAAAAAAAAATTCTATCCCTCAGTTACATGTATGGAGGGCCCCCACCCCAATGGTTTTTTTTTACAATTAAGTATCATAATCCTGTAGCGGTTCATACAACACATATCCTTACCAAATTTCGTTACTGTAGCATTTATAGTTTCCGAGTAAATCGGCTGTGACAGACGGACAGACGGACAGACGGACAGACGGACATGACGAATCTATAAGGGTTCCGTTTTTGCCATTTTGGCTACGGAACCCTAATATAATCCACCATTATTTGATAAAAGATTGATGATGGGCAGCAGCGTCATCATAGTGGACACATTACTGCGATCGTCAACCCGCTTGCCCAGCGTGGCGATTATGGGCAATTTACCTCCTAATGCGTCTATACGCATAGTTAATAGGAGAGGCCTACGTCCAGCAGTGGACTATCATAGGCTGATGATGAATCCGAAAAGGAATTACCTAGTTCGCCTTTGTACATAAGTACCGTTTATTTTTGAAAGTTTTAATTTTTTTCTATGCTTTGTGCTAGGGTTAAGTACCTAATGTAGGGATGTTCAGATGTTCACGCATCTAATTGAGGAAGATATATTATTCACAGACTGTACAGTATGTGGGCTACATCTAAACAAAAGACAGAACTTTTCAACTTCCAAGGCTCGAAGTGTCAATTGTCTAGCCTACCTGTTCCTCTCACACTGCCAAGGTTAGAGTGGGAGGTAGGTCTCATTGTTCCGTGGGAACTTTCGTGAGTCACTGCGACGCGCTGTGGATACTATAGATAGAGGAAACAATCTTTGTCTACTATCTGGTTTATCTTGACCTGAAGGGCAGTGACCATTGTATGTAACCGAGGGTCATGTTGGACTGGTTAAACGCCAGTCATATTCGAAATAATCCCCATTTATCTTGAGCTTGAGGATAGTAGCGATTGTATGTAATCAGGGATCATATTTGATTGGTTTTGCGCCAGTTATATTCGAAATAGTCCCCATTTATCTTGAGCTAGAGGGTACTAGCGATTGTATGTAATTGGGGATCATATTTGAGTGGTTTTTTGAGACTGTTGGTGGTGGGAATAACTTAGCTTGACACTACGGGCTAATGGATATTACGTGGTCTTGGAAAATGGTCGCTCATTGGCATCATTGCCGTGCGAAGACCATATGCGAGGCGGAAAATCTTGAGTTAATATTAGGTATCTGGAACGTTAGGTATAATATGTTTTACGTTTTAATTTATAAAACAATACGAGTATAAGTATTCAAATGGAGGCACAAATTACTCAGGTATACATAGATAGTTCCATGAGAGTTGAGGTCACGCACACAACATGTCATGTAAACACATTGGGAATTTGAAATTAGTTCTTTTCTCGCACTGATAGCAAATCTAATTGCAACTTTAACATCGCCAAAAAGTTTGTTCAAGGGATTTGCTTCAATATTTTGTCGCAAGTCACTTTTAAATTTCATTCATTCACTATAATTATTTTGCAATTAGTACTTTATTTAGATGTGTGTGTAATCATTCACCTCAACTCAACTCTGGTGAAATTACCTATACTTACAGTCAAGTGCAATAAAAGGTATCGAAAGATTCCTCTTATAAATGTGTTACGACGACGTTCTTATTAAGGTGCGTTTAAACCAAAAGAGCATTCGCTGTTCTAGCGCCCGTTCTACGAAATCAACCAATCACGTTTTGTGTACCGATCGAATTTCGTAAAGTGGGAGGTTAGAACAGCGAATGCTCTTTTAGTTTGAACGCACCTTTACGAGTAGACAGAGTTAAAGTGCACTGGTACATATTTTTAATTTTCCCAATGAGCTATGCTGCGGGCAGACAGACGGACATGGCGAAACTATAAGGGTTCCTAATTTACTACGGAACCCTAAAAGCCTCGTCGCTAGAGTCACGATTCTCACTAATGAGAGTAATAAGGGAGGAAGAAAAGATCTTGTCTACATCCTGTCGCTGCCCAGTTTCGCATCAACCTTTAGAATCCTCAGATCTACAGTAATTAGGTAGTTCATGGGAATGTCAACTTTCTTTCACTCTTAATATGGGTGTTTTTTTCATCAAGTGAGTATTGAAGATACGAGGTTGTGTAAGTATAGCAGCGATTTGTAGAATCTACAAACGTATAAACATGGCACCTTAATTGACTCGCACCGAGATGTGCGTGGGCGCAAGCAGTCTGGCCTACTACCGCGAACTTCGAAATTCGAGGATTTGTCTTTTTCACTCCAACGAAATCGTCATTAGAGTGAAAGAGGTAATTCCTCGAAATTTGCAGATTTCGAAGTTCGCGGCAGCGCCGCTGTGATCGACCTTTGTTGTAAATTCCTTGTTGTTTTTCCCGTTGTAGATATGATGTCGTCGCCGTAGAGCGAAAAGTAACCAAATCATTCATTGGTCATTTTGAGTTATGAGGGTTTAAAGAAAAAAATAATTAAAAAAATTCTACTGAAATTATCTAAATATAAAATTGTGGTTTTATACGTGTTTATTCATTGGGAACTGCTATTGTTTAGGCTCAAAATGGATTTATATTATTTACACTAACGATTTAGGAGCTATAGGCGATAATTGAATTTTGCCCTTCAATATTACACCTTTATTATGATATGATGTACATTGCCTTACAACTATGAATAAAAAATAACTAAAAAGTGTTAGTTATTTTTCGCTTCCACACTTTTGACAGATTAGGTATTCAAAAAGAAACTAAGTAAATTAAGTGACTTTTTGAATAAGGTTCTTCGTGGTTAAGTAGTTTAGTTATACTGAGGGAAAAAATAACTAAAATGATTTAGGTACACTCATAAATAAGTTACAAGAAGTTTAAAAATGTATAACGGAATTAGGTATTTTTCGACTAAAATATTGAACCCGAAGTGAGTTTTTGGTTAGTTCTTTAACTTTTTTAAATTGAAACTATGATCGCTATTGCTACTGCGATAAGACTGAAATTTAGAGAAAAAAATGCGATTTTGATGACATATATAAGTCAATTTTGGGCATTTTTTGATTTGGTGACTTTTCGCTCTACGGCGACGATGTCTTCATTCCGTAGATATAGTGCCACGGAATCGTACTATCGGCTCTAATGTCAACTATTTTAAACTTTGACATACGTTCTGGAACGTAGAGATATTATTAGACGTAACTGTACACTACACTAGCCAAAATGACAGCCTGAGTCACAAGTTTAGATGTCATATACCGAAGAAAAAGACCAAGTTCACCATCGTTCCTCGTGGGGTTTGAACACTTTGAACCCACGTCCTCAGGTTTTGCCTGACGCCGCTTAGCCTCCCGGTATTAGCGGCTCGAATTCCTCCGATTGGTCCGATACCTTAAACTTATAATTACCTATAGCACTGAATTTACTAAGGAAAACACAAACAAAAAAACTAATTATGTATTCGAAGATCGGTTTCTCTCTCCGTCGTAAGTGTCGTAACATACATACGTACAGAAAAAGCTGGCCTACGGCGAACACCGAAAGTTTGCAAATTTCGGGGATTTGTCTCTGTCACTCCAACGAAGACGTCATTAGAGTGACAGAGAAAAATCCCCGCAATTTGCGGATTTCGTAGTTCGCGGTAGGGCCATAGATCCCTTGTTCATAAACGTCACCTAAACTAACGAGCCGCTAAGTATCTTAAAGGTCGCCAACGCACTTGTAATACCATGGGTGTTCCGGGTGTCCATGGGCGACGGTGATCGCTTACCATCAGGCGATACGTCTGCTCGCTTGCCTCCTATTCCATAAAAAAAGTATAGTTTGACCCTTTCTATGTTATAGACATATTGATAAGACCGAAAGGGATTCGAGAAACCAAACAATACTTAGCGGCTTGCTAAGTTAAGGTGGATTTAGACCAAACGAGTTCATTCTATTCCCCACTCTACGAAATTCGTACGTTACACAAAACGTGATTCGTCGAAATTCGTTCATTTCGTAGAGTGGGGGTGATAGAATGAGCATTCGCTCGTTTGGTCTAAAATCCACCTTTAGGAGACGTTTATGAATAAGGGGGTTAGTCTGCACAAGAAAGCAGGTGTAGCCCGAATAGCCGCCACTCAACATGAATACTGAGCAGTAACGGTTTTGGACTTCCGACTTGCAGCTTTGTATGGAAACCGATGATGCGTATGAAAGTATTGACCTCTACGGCTGTATCCTTTCCATGATTTGGAGACCATACAATTTGGCGACAGTTGAGTCGGTATTGTTAAGTGTGCAACCTGAAAATGAGCCCAAACACATCCAAATGTGGAGGAATTAGGTTTTTGGGATTTTTTGGGTCGCGTTTAGTTAGGTAGGTCTCTCCTTTCATTTATCACCCTACCTACTTCTCTGCTCCAAAAAATACCAGTGCCCGCTGCACTAGTGTTTGAAAGGGGGATTTTATTGTATGATTCTTGTTCAAAATATTCAAATATAACTTGGACATAAAAATGTCTATGTCGAATACTAGTTCAGCGATAACAGCGTTGATCACTGGTCAAAGCTTTAAAGTTTCTGTATACATAGTTGAACCAGCTAGGTATAATAACTCTAACCTAAATAAGAATTAGGAAACTACATAAAACAACACTCGATATTCAACCAATTACATCATCAATGAAATCAACTCAAACAATTAAAACTTCAACTATAAAACTCGTAATAATTTACATACGAACCTGTTTATTAAACGTCACTTTGACACATCTTACATTCATAGGCTAGACGTCTTTATGTATTGAAATGTCTCATACTAGTTTCAATCTTAAGAACTTCGTGATAAAGAATTTAGTTGCGTGAACACAATTCACTTTTACGCACCTTGTTTAATTTCAATTATATGCTGTGCCGCCTCAGAACGTCAATAATTAAAAGGATTAAGCTACATTATCATACGAATTCAATTCAAACTCTATGTCGTAGCAGTAAAGCACTAAATTGGCCGTACTTTCATGTTTGATAATGATTTTCCGCTTCTGAACTTGTAACGTCACTTTGACATGTGCATTCCCGCGTTTTAAACGCCAATCACAAGCCAGTACCGCGCGGCGCGCCGATGCGAGCGTGCGTTCGATTTTCAAATTGCAAAAAGTTTATTTAAAAATAATACGAATCGCGTGTTTATTTTTTTTTCACGACTGGCCAGTGTTATTGTTAACTGTCTACGAGAGTGTGATGTGATTTTATTTTAAAAGGTTCTTTATGGTGCTGAATTATTGGAAGGTTTGTGTTGCTTTAAATAAGTTGAGTTGCGAAATATTTTTTGCCAAGTGGTAGGGCCAGCGGGAGGTTTGAAGCTTTTTGCCTTTTTGTATTTTTATAGCAGGTTCTTTTGCTTTTACGACTTGGCTTGAATGTGTGTGATTCAAGTTTCTTTAGTTAATAATATCTGATAAATTTGCTCCGTTGTAGGTCCTTCGTAAACGTACATACCAACTCGTATTAAATTTATATTTGATTGATTGATTGACGCAAACTACTTTTACAAAATCGTGCTTCAAATATCGTGACAACTTTATATTGATAAAATCAAACATGTTACGAATCCAACACAGGTACTTATTAAAATTCTTTCGATTTCTTTGAATTGGTCTAATTCTAAGAAACTAAAATGGACAAGGTAAATTATTGAAGATGCAAGTTATTTATCAGCGAGCAAAGTCCTTCAAACTCATCTCTTAAGTATTTACATACCTACACTCAGAACTTAAATCCATATTAGGTTGAAAATTGTATGCATATTTATGACATCTCCATGTAGGTATTTTATGGGTGTCAGTTGCATACAAAACAGCAATCTGAATCACTATAGAGAGATGCATTAGTATTTCTGAACAGTGTACCTACCATGAGCTGTCTCGGTGTTATTAACGCAGACTTATGTACCTACTTTCTATCTACTTATTCATCATCATCATCTCAGCCATAAGACGTCCACTGCTGAACATAGGCCTTCCCTCCGGACCTCCACATGTACCGGTTAGATGCGACCTGCATCTACTTAATATCAATGCTTAATTCTATACATTATACAACCTACACGTTCAGTCAAGTGCAAAAAAATGTATCGAAAGAATTCGCCTAAAGTGCACCGGGACATATTTTTGAGCATTTTCATTTAAGTAGGTACACCTTATTTTACCTTTGACTGTACAACAAATAAGCACTACTAAGAAACTAAAAACAGAAAGACAAAATGTGAAGATACACTTTGTTTACGACAAAAGATATGGGGAGGACACAACTTGTTCAAATATGTGTTTTGATTATTTACTCTTTTATGTTCAGTAGAAAAGAGTTCAACGCGCATAGGCGCAGTCATCGTTTGTAACTTTACCGATATCATCTTTTATCTGGTTTTAGGGTTTCGTTATAAATTAGGAACCCTAATGTCAGTGCTTGATAATGGAGACTTAGGTTCTTCAAAACATGTCGCGCGTAGTGACTAGTTTAAACGTTTAATTTATGTATTTATGGCACAGATTTTTTAATTTAACGGAATTTTAGTGTATCGTTGAATAGGTATTTAAAAAAGAAGAGGTCCCAAAAGAAAGTATTTTTAAGTCAATATTAAATAACTGTGCCGAAATCGAAACCTAAAGATAATAATGAGACTGGCAACACTGTTGACAGTCGTCATATCCATAGAGAGCTCTAACTTTTGATCCGTGGGTCCGAAAAATATGAAAAACAATATCTTTATATGGCTTTAAAAGAAAAGTATTTTGACAATAATCGGCCCAGCCGTTTTTGAATACGTGCTGCACTGAGCATGACTGACATACTCTTTGCGGGTTTTTGATACGTATGTCCAGAGTTTCAGAGCCCGGATTTTCCACGGCAAAACAAAACACTATCGTAATCTAGCTTGTGAGAAAAAACATTATTTATTAAAATGTATTCTGCTTGGGGACGATTTTCTTCTATTGTCTAGATTACGATAGTGTTTTGTTTTGAAGTGAAAAATCCAGTCTCTGCTTATATTGCCTAAACATAAACAATCATTATTATGACAAAGAATGACGCACGTCGAAGCTATGCCAGTTTCCGTTATATTTACGTAAATATGTGTAGTAGTAATAGCTATAAGGCTATTTACATATTCGTAGGTTATGAGTTTCTCAATTCAGTGTTTTGTAAGCAAATTGTTTCCAAAGGTTGAATGAGAATGAGTTGGTGTTTATTTGATTTTATAATTTAATACAATATACTCGTATATGTTATTTGAATAGTTGTATTTGGTATGTGGAGCCCTTGGGGTACCTACCTGTAGATTGAACAAAACCGGCCAAGAGCATGTCAAGCCATGCTCAGTTTTTGGGTTTCGTTATTCAAAAACGGCTGGGCCGATTGTTGTCGATATATGCTTCATTTTAAGTATTCGTCGGACCCACGGATCAAATGTTAGGGGGGGGATACATTTATTATATCTAAAACTGTTGAAAACTGTTAAAAAAATATTTTGGGACCTAAGTATGTTCTTTTTAAAAGATCTATCCATTCCCTTTTCAACCGAAAAGTCGCGATTTGCTTACTTAATAATAAACTATATTGACTTTTTTTAACCGACTTCAAAAAAAGGAGGAGGTTCTCAATTCGACTGAATTTTTTTTTAATTCACAACTAACTGTCATGATCGTATCAACGCGGGTGTAGTAAAGGGCTATGCAACGAACCCTAAAAAAGAATAGATTTAACTTTTTTTGTAATAAGTATAGGTAGGCTTTCCAGTCTTTAAGGTTGCTTCTAGTCTTAAACGTTCGAGTTTTCGAGGCTCCAAATAAGCTTTTTTCACAACACTAGGGTCAGCTGGTCGTCAACTCAACAGATTGTTCTCGACGTTGCGCAAAGCGGGCATTATTGTAGCATGGTAGCATGGTAGCCCGCTTCACACGCGATCGGGGACAGGTTATAGGGTAACGGCTCCAGTGGCCAGCCAGGAACCAGTAGTCGGCCTTTTCAGTCGATTTCTGGTCAGGAATTGGACGGTTATTCGAATAAACAAATCGCAGGTACTCAAATAAAAGCTCTAATTCCCAATTTGTTGATACGTAGCGCCGCAAGTGCAGTGAGGGATCGGGGGAAGCAATAAATTCGTTCTTACAAGTGGTGTTCGTCGACGAGAGCGGTAGTGTCATGTCCGCCATATTTTTGACTGCACGTGGTGTTCACTTAAAAGGGAAGAAAACTATATATTGATGTCAAAAGTTATTGATTTCTGTAAATGTTTCGTTTATTTATTAGTTTATCTATTCGATTACTCTGTATTTGTGTGGAAATATCATGATCTAACTAATAAATTGAGGGGGCTGACTACTGGATACCTAGTTTTCAACAACGTATCTAGTGCTCAGCCACCGGGGGCTGACCTTTGGGTTCTTCATTTAATATTTTATTTGTTATTGTTATATACTGTTACGACCGTTAAATTTAAATTTTCAAATTTAGTTAGGCATGCCCTATTCAATTTGATATAAAACCCAGTAGTCGGCCCCATTTGATTTTATTTTTTATCACGGCTGACCACTGGATTTCGCAGATCTAGTACTCAGCCACCGATATAATATTAAGGAATACATCGATAATTATTTACTTATAATAATATTATCTTTCTACCTAGTACATTTAGGTAAGGTATTTTATGTAACTACGTTTAGGTACAAGAAAAGGGAATACTAAAGATAAAAAAATCTAGCGCCCCTAGAGTCATGAATTGAATATGAGCTACATCATCTAAAGACTAGATGATGGAGCACATATTCAATTCAAGGATTCAAAAATAAAAAAGAAGAAAAAAAACTGTTGTCTTAGAAAACACCAGAAATATCTTTCAACCCAACGACGCTACAAAGAAACTGTAACCAAACAAAAACTAAACACAAAACAAAACAAACCCAGAATGACGCCAGTAAAATCAATAAAAAGGGCCCAAGAAAATAGAAAATATATTTTTCAATTGATTCATCAGGTTTGACAGAAAATGATGCAATTTTAACGGATATAACCCGATCATAAACGGATAAAAGAATGTGTGACAAGAGCTCAAAAGTTACGATTCTTTCTAATGTAATGAACCTGTTTAAATCCCTAGCAAGGAGAATGTCATAGTCATTGTCACAGTCATTTTATTCATTAAACAAAATACACTGCGTTTATTTCGATGCCAGCAGCCTCCTCAAGTACAAACATACATACTGTGTCCAAAAAAATACTTTACTCTCATTAAACCAGCTTAGAGGACTAGTAATATAAAAAAAAAAACACTAAATTATCAAGAAATAATGGACCTGTTACATACGACTGGCTATACAAATGAACATTAGATCTATGTAGGTTTGGCTGATATTTTTATATTTCAGTTTTGAATATTTTTATATTTATTATAATTAATACTAGTAGAAATAAGGAGATAATATATATACTGCGAGCTTGAAAAATATTTTTTTTACGTATCACCAACGGGTTTCATGCCGTAAGTCTTCAATTTAAAAGAGTTAAGTATAAGGAATAAGAATTATATTTAATATCTTTGATTTTCATATAGATATTGCTGATTTTGATCTCATTATGATAGTAATATACGAAGGCTGAGTACTGGGCACGAAAAGGCTGGTTACTGGATTTTGGCGGCTGAGTACTGGGAAAAAGTGCCATTTTTTGTTTAAACTAAATTATTGATACTTTAAGGATTCATATTATGTTTTTTCTTATTTCGTTTTAAAACTGTAATAAACAGTTAATGTATCGATGTGATCCGTTCATTTATCCGACTTATCCTGAATAAATACCGACCGTTCACATTTTAAAAAGGCGTTATAAGGCTGACTACTGGTGCTTTTACCCTACAATTTGAATAACTGGAGTAAGAGTAAGTTTTCGGTGACTGCGTGTGTTGGTCAAGTCGGATTAAGATGGTTGTGACTATAAATATACAGTCGTGGCCAGATAATTAGGAACAAGATTTTTTTTCTCATACAACTGCCTGCGAAGTGCGAACAGGGCTTTGCAAATTTGATAATAATTAAAAAAATATTTGACCATTTTTTTTTATTAATATCAGAACTTATCCATGGTTAAATAGGGTATACTGGGACGTATTGCAAAGTTCTAAAAAATACCTAACTTGAAAATTATGGATGACGCCATAGACACTTCAACTTAATTAGGAACGATTTCATACATTTTGTTCTTAATTAGGTTTTCAACCTATGGTGTTATGGGGTCATCCATATTTTTCAAGATAGGTATTTTATGGAACTTTGCAATACGTTCCAGTATACCTTATTTAATCATAGATAAATTCTGAAATTAATAAACAGAAACGGTCAACTATTTCTTAAATTACTATCAAATTTGTAAAGCCCTGTTTGTAGGCAGTTGTATGGAGAAAAAAATCTTGTTCCTAATTATCTGGCCACGACTGTAATTAAACGGTTAAACTCACATGTATTTAGTCACTACGCACGACATGTTTCAGAGAGCCTAGGTAGGTCTCCATGAAGGTGCATTCAGTCAGACCAAGCGAACATTCGCTATTCTAACCTCCCACTCTACGAAATTCGATCGTTACACAAAACGTGATTGGTTGATTTCGTAGAGCGGGGGATAGAACAGCGAATGCTCTTTTGGTTTGAACGCACCTTTATCAAGCACTGAGCTCGCGTTCATTCGCGAGTTGTCGTGTTTATAGTTATTATATCTCACTTTATAGTTATTATATCTCACGAAAA
>JALPQI010009238.1:0-42945 GCA_025490895.1 Thaumatotibia leucotreta
TAACTGGCAACTGTTTTTTATACAATGCTGGCTAGAAGTAGAATGAATCCAAACAGTCCCTCAAATTCCGCATTGTATTGTAAGTTGCCATAAACATCGCATATCGTAAATTATAAGAAATGGTTTATGGAAATTATAGAATTTTAGCTTAACATAAGGAAGTGCCGGAAGGTGCAGCGTGAGCCCCCACAAGGTGGACTGATGACCTGGTCGCAGGAGTCCGCTGGATGCGGGTGACACAGGACCGGTCATTGTGGCAATCTTTGAGGGAGGCCTATGTTCAGCAGTGGACGTCTTTCGGCTGACATGATGGTGATGATGAGCTAACATAATCTTTTTTGGAACAACTCAACTTGTTTTCTTAAACTATTTTTTTGAGTTGTATTTTTTTATCAGCCGCGAAAGCTGAGAACGTGGGTTCAATCCCACTTCGGTATTTTTTTAGGGTTCCGTAGCCAAAATGGCAAAAACGGAACCCTTATAGATTCGTCATGTCCGTCTGTCCGTCTGTCCGTCTGTCACAGCCGATTTACTCGGAAACTATAAATGCTACAGTAACGAAATTTGGTAAAGATATGTGTTGTATGAACCGCTACAGATTATGATACTAAATTGTAAAAAAAACGATTGGGGTGGGTCCCTCCATACATGTAACTGAGGGATAGAAAATTTTTTTTAGTTGTATATAAGCGTGTGGGGTATTAATAGAAAGGTCTTTGAAAATGATATGAAGGTTTATAAATCTCATCTTTATTTAAGCAAATCGTTTTCGAGATATCAGCTCTCAAAGTCTGAAAAATGTGTCCTCCCCTCTATTTTTTAAACTACGCAATATAAAATTCTAAAAAAAATATATGTTATGCACATTAATAAACTCTACCAACGATTTTTGGTTTGATTAAATTATCTTCTATAGTTTTTGAGGTAGGTTGATTTATCTGTATTTTTTAAATAATAAATTGATAATGGTACGGAACCCTTCGCGCGCGAGTCCGACTCGCACTTGGCCGGTTTTTCTTTAGTATATGACATCTACTATTTAAAATTAACATAATACAAGTGAATATGCTTAGGTACATGAGGATTACGAGGTTGAGACAAACGCTGTAGAAACAGAAACTTAGTATGGTCACGTATGGTCAGTGCACCAGGGGAATCCCACAGCTGGAGTGACCTTTAGCGAACGTCGAAAATCTTCCCCGTTAACCTGCCGCTAAATAAATACGACGATAATGACGTTTGCACTGCTGTGTTTCGGTTTGGGGGTAAGATAATGTAATGTAATGCCGGTGTAATTACTGGCATATATATATTGTAACGTATCGACATCAAGTGAAGATAATTCTTGCTTTCATTCTTTTTGTAGGCGTTCGATTTAAAATATCATGACGTCGCCGCGTACCACGTGACCTACAATTGTACGTCAGTGGTTTCATTCAGGATACTATGGCATTAAACAGAGCGGGTAGAATTTCAACCAATCAGATTCGAGCTAGTTTATTGTTAGCCAATGGTAAAAGATGTTCAGTATGAGGTGATTCAAAGACGTCGAATGAACGAACAATTGAGGGATTGAGAATGAGAGTTGAGAGGATCTGACTTAAGGGAGTGTAAGAGGAATTCGTGGCTTTTTCGTCGGCAGAGCGTCGAGTCGTAAGGAAGTCAGTGAGTTTAGTTCGTAAGGCATATTGTGTTTAGAATTGTTCACAGATATAGCAGGCAGGCTTTACGGCAGCGGAGGCATAGGGCGAGTAACACCATTCCTGGGCGTGATTCGAAGATAGAAATGCGGTACCACCCGGCATTTGGGCGCACAAAGGATGCACCACATGGATATGGTACGTCGCCTTTGGCATTCTTTATATTTATAGGAATTGCTTTGTGATTTGTAGAATAATAGGTGCATCGAATCATACGGGATTCCAGCGATATGTTAGAAAGTGGGTAGATTCAGATTCGGTTGAAAATGAAATGGATACGTTGTTCTTTGGAGATGAACGTGCCCGAATATCTAGTTTCTATTATGTGTGTTCAATTGTGTTTTAAATCGTGTTTATTCATAGTTTAAATATTGAATAGTTATTATTCCGATATACTTTCGACAATGCTTTATAGAATTACTAAGTGGTAACGAATCGTACTGGTCGATTAGTAATGACTATAAGTTTACGGCAAACCGACACAAGGGCGAACGTAAGTTATCTAATATTCAATTAATACGGATTGAATTAGTTTTAGCTTGTAGTTGGGGTCCAGCTTGTGTGAGGGTATCTGGATACAGGGCCCGTGTCTGGATGGTTTTCATGCAAGTTGAATCTTAAATTGCAATCTATGACAGGAACATAATAATAAATCATTGCTTGTGGTCGTTGTGTATACGGTTGATTTAACTAATTTGCTTTTATAATGTTCATCGTAACAACAATACGAACATAATCGAGTAACATTTTAATAATGTAACATGGCTATCTAAATATTTCTGTATCAATTATTCGGTTGCCGTATTCTTTAGTCGACAGTAGTAAACCTGTGGAACGCGCAGCATTATGATTCATGTAGGTTGTATAGATACGCCACGTGTTAACACGTTCAATGCGGTAGGGGGTCTTCGACCTCCTACAAAATATGGTTAATTACGATTTAAGCTAATTGCTGCAGCGGAGGTGTGAAAATATGATACTTACCAAGTTAATAATTTAATAAACTGTTTTATAACTGCGTTTTACAAATACTTGGATTCGTTAATAATTGTTTATTAGATAAAGCTTATTATAGTTTATTAGTTTCAAACTAAAATTAAATAAAACTATTTAATTTTTGTTTGAATTCAGTTCACTCTACTTAGTTATAACACCATAAACATTAACATTATCCTTGAGTTATGGCATTATTTTAGTAGACTGTTATATCTAACGCGTTCACTGCGGTTGGGGGTCTGTCGACCCCTTACAAAGTATGGTTAGTTACGTATGAGCCTAGCTAATTGCCGCAGAGAAGGTGTTAAGATAATTATTTTCCGTATTAAATGACAGCCCCATTATATTATAGTGTACAAATGTTGGTAGGTAATTAAATAAAATATTTCTCATTTCCGGTCCATGTCCATCGGCGAGAGGCATAATTATATCATCCACGGGATCAAGGGTGTGGAGATATCTGCAATTACATCAGCATCAAATACTCCATCGGTCGCAAGTGACGCTCAAAGGCGTCTGCCATTTTGTCTTGACTGGACTCCGTTGAACTGGTGTGTTGCTTCTGGTTTATTTAATAGTTAGGATTATCTACCCTTCAAATTAATTAATTGTGTGCCATATTGAAAAATATTTCTAAACTTAAATATATTATATTAATGTTGTGTAGAGCGGGGTAGGATCTGGTTAATTGAATCCCACAATTTAATGAGTTAATTGATTTTTATTTAGAGTTATAATTTATTATTCATCGATTAAACAGAACATTTCATGGAGAATAATTGCTTGATTAGTTTTGGTATTTCAATCACTCTTTTAGTATTTTTCTATTATTCCGTTCAATCATAATCTGTGATGACTCCGTCGAATTGGTGTGTTGCTTCTGGTTTATTTAATAGATAGAATTATCTACCCTTCAACTTAATTGTGTGCCATATTGAAAAATATTTCTAAACTTAATATATTATATTAATGCTGTGGAGAGCGGGCTAGGATCTGGTTTAATTGAATCCCACTATTTAATGAGTTAATTGATTTTTTATTTAGATTTATAATTTATTATTCATCGATCAAACAGAAAATTTCATGAACAATAATTGCTTGATTAGTCTTGGTATTTGAATTACTCTTTTAGTATTTTTCTATTCTTTCGTGCAATCATAATCTGTGATGACTCCGTTGAACTGGTGTGTTGCTTCTGGTTTATTTAATAGATAGGATTATCTACCCTTCAAATTAATTAATTCTGTGCCACATTGAAAATTATTTCTAAATTTAAATATATTTTATTAATGTTGTAGAGAGCGAGCTAGGATCTGGTTTAATTGAATCCCACTATTTAATGGTCTAATTGATTCTTTATTTAGAGTTATAATTTATTATTCATCGATTAAACAGAACATTAATGGGCAATAATTGCTTGATTTGATTTTGGTATTTGAATTGCTCTTTGAGTATTTTCCTATTATTCCGTTCAATTATAATCCGTGGTCAAAATTATTAACTTCTTATTAATACCTGTTATAAACATGATATTTTCTACTTTTCGGTGTTTCGTGCGTACGAGAGAGAGGGCGCCATGTACAGACGGCATCACGACACCGCTACACACGCGCTTCGTGTTGGGTCGACACTGCTCAGCTACTCTATACATTACGGCGCCATATACAGCTACTGCATCTTTGCGCTACTGCTCACGTGAGCTCTACGTGTTGCATCGCCACAGTTATACCTACATTATAATCGTCCGTTTAAGCGCATATCGGTTTCATTTAGAATTAAGGGTATTTTAGATTCAACATCTACCTACGACATAACTACGATATTCTAATATAATACATAATTATTGCTGGTTACATCGTCTTGATTGGCAATGCACTGCTATTCAATATCTTTATGCTCAATGTGATAAATAATGGCTGTGAGCAGTTCCTCCAATTACTTGACTTATTTGGATGCGACTCTTTGTTAATGAATCGCGCAGTAATTCAAGTAATTAATTATAAATCGTTGGTCCATCAATAGTATATTAGAAACTATGAATGCGTGATTCATTACGATGATTACAAACGGTATAACGTAACGTGTGCGTTATGAAGTTGAGACTCTTATGAAGTGATCCAGATTTAATATTGGCAACAAATTGATTGTGGTTCAAGAAACTTATTCTGAAACGTTTAAGTCTATATTACCCTACTGTCAATTAAAGCTATCTACATCAGATAACGGTACACATAAATTCACAGAAATTATTAAAATGCTAAATTGATTATTCTGCATTGGAATTGACCGCATTTAACACTAACGTTGTAGTTAATAGGATCCGCAATACATTCCTTTGATAATGTGATGCAGTACAGTTACTGTTGATTGTTGAAGGTATGGTCGTGGCGGTTTATAGTGTGTTCTTATGAGTCATCTAGTTTGTTAGGCGACCACGAGTTTCATGGTAGAACTGCGGTCTTTATTTGAGGTTCGCGCGAGATCCTTGAAAAGGGTGATTCGCACAACTTTAACTCGCGAAGTAGAATGCTTGCCCGGATCTATTCGGACAAGACATCTAATTAGCATCCGATCAGAAATCTGTATCTTTGTTTGCTAACATTTGTAGTTAAAGACCCCAATTATATATTTATAACCAAACTTTTATACCATATGGGCGAGACTATAAAGTGTGAAGCTTAACGATCTTACAGACTATTGACTAGGTTGTCTCATGCCTTCGGGCTGGGCTTGCTACCATGGAGCTTGAATAATACTGAGCATTGATGTGCAATTCTCAGTAGTATGGTCATACTTGGTCCGTTCTTGCGTAATACGGTTCCTGAATAGAAAGTCGTCGATGGGGTCGGGCATTACATTCCTTTGATAATGTGATTCAGGCTACTGATGATTGTTGAAGGTGTGATTATGCCCGGTTTATGGGGGTATTCTTACATGTCATCTAATTTGATAGGAGACTACGAGTTTCATGGTAGGACTGCGGTCTTTATTCGAGGTTTGTGCGAGATCCTTGAAAAGGGTGATTCGCACATTCTACACCGCGAAGTAGAATGCTTGCCCGGATCTATTCGGACAAGACATCTAATTAGCATCCGATCAGAAATCTGTACCTTTGTTTGCTAACATTTGTAGTTAAAGACCCCAATTATATATTTACAACCAAATTTTTATACTATATGGGCGAGATTGCAAGTGCGAAGCTTAACAATATTACAGACTATTGACTAAGTTGTCTCATGCCTTCGGGCTGGGCTTGCTACCATGGAGCTTGAATAATACTGTGCATTGATGTGCAATTCACAGTACTGTGGTCGAATGGGGTTCTGTTATAGGTAATGCGGATTCTGAATAAGACAGCTTGTCTCATAACATTATGGGAATCTTTAAGTCATACGACATACATACTAGAATATTATATCACGTTAATTATAATTGTAAAACATACTACCTACAAATATATTATATATATACATATGAACATCTTGAGAGGGATATTGTCACATTCTTATTCTTAGTCTCGGAATTTGTATCTTCGGATCTATTCCTAGCGTTTGGATATTCTTGGTATACTGACATACCTGAGGGTTTTGCATCGGCTTGCAGCTCTAAATACCCAATATGGTTTATATAGAATCGGTCCACGCTGAGGCTCTCGTCCAGACATTGCCCTTGATATGTATGGGTTTATTAACACTGTATAAAACATAATCGTCATCTATTTAATAAGTTAGTTTTAAGCGGTTTAGTAGTATACATATTCAAATGTGATATCACGTTAATTATAATTGTAAAACATACTACCTACAAATATATTATATACATACATATGAACATCTTGAGAGGGATATTGTCACATTCTTATTCTTAGTCTCGGAATTTGTATCTTCGGATCTATTCCTAGCGTTTGGATATTCTTAGTGTACTGACATACCTGAGGGTTTTGCATCGGTTTGCAGCTCTAAATACCCGATATGGTTTATATAGAATCTGTCCACGCTGAGGCTATCGTTCAGACATTGCCCTTAATATGTAAGTGTTTATAATAACGGCTTAGTATTAAGATTGTGTAGAATATTCAAATGGCTTGGATAATATTGTGGTTGTTGGAATATATTTCGGACATGGACTTTGTAACATTTCTCATACCTCAGAGGATTTGGGTTATTACTTATCATAATGTTGTCCAATTTACCACTAGATGATCATGCTATTATCAATATTTTATTATATTAATTTTTATTTTTTCGTGTGTGTGCAGGTTAACCTTTGGCGTCAGGTTTTTGTACCGTCATGTTTTCCTGACTTAGGTATTTGGCCCTAGCAATCATGACGGTGTATCTCATGAAGTCCTAACCAGACCAAATGAGATACAGAGCTTGTAGAGTCCTTAGATTTAATTGTAAAACTAATAAGAAATTTTAATTTAATAAATATTCTCTTTTTCCTCTCTATACCTTGTTTATTTTATACTTTTCCCTAAACTTTAGATTTCCCTATTACACAGCTTTATTGGAGCTTCATAGTTTTCACATTTTCAGTAATGAAGCTTATAGCCCATGTAGGATGTTACAATTAGTTGTGACCTTGACCAGGATCTGATTTATTTATTATTTTGCCTATTTAGGCACAATTTGATGTTTTTGAAATGGTCTGAGGTCTGAAAGTGAGGAATGTTCATTGTCTGTACTTGTTCCAACAAGCACACATGCAGTCATCTATTGAAAGTTTATCTATTTTGTGTATTCGTTAATATTTTAGTAAAATAAAGATAAGTTTAATAAGAATTGTTGCAGGTATTCATACAAGAAGTATTTATTTCTGTTGGTAAGTTTTATTTTACATTTTTATGATTGTATGTTGAAAAACTAACTGTGTGGGTAAAATTCACGTTTCTAACCGTATTATATCCATTAAGTTCTGTTTTGCATTATGCAAACTACTAATAATTATTATATTTTATGACTTTTATGATATGTTTCTATTTAAATGTAATGTTGTTTTTCGTTCCCTGTCTCGCGTGTGTATATTAAATTGTAGACTTCATTAGATTGCTTCAATCTGGCTTCAATTTCGTGTCTATCTTTCATTTCGATTTTAGAACTATTTCGATCATTTAATTACACTTCACCAGTAAATCTTTGTATTTTGTTCTGTTAGGGGTATATAGGTTTCTTTGGCTAGCGTTCTTATAATTTTCTTGTGACAACTGTCTTAGTTGCCCCATTTAGTTTATTTTCAGAATTAAGTTTTCATTTTTATGACTTTTCCTTAATTTCGATCTGCCTTTTATTTCGTATTATTACAGTAATTATCCATTTAGCTTAAAATATCTTGTATTTTGTTCTGTTAGGGGTATCTAGGTTTCTTTGGCTAGCGTTCTTATAATTTTCTTGTGAAAACTGTCTTATTTGTCCTATTCAGTTATTTTCAGAATTAAGTTTTCAGTTTTATGATTTTCCTTAATTTCGATCTCTTACTTTTATTTCGTATTATTACAGTAATTATCCATTTAGTTTAAAATATTTTATTTTGAATTATGTTCTACGCTGATTTATAGGCACATACCATTAATGTGATACCTGTGTAATTTATGTTGTCCAGATTTTAAATTTATGTGGAAGTATATGAAATTAGTGTTTTAAACTTTTAAAGAATTGCTTCAGACAATATTTTCAGTGCTTTCTAATACATAAACTTGATTGATAACATATTTTATTGATGATTTATTTTGGAAAGCCCAACTTAATTTATTACTAAAATTGATACCGATGTTCATGGGTTTTAAATATGATAAGGATATTACATAATTTGAAGTTTTAATAATTAACAGATTTTTTTAATAAAGGTACAAAATTTCATATTTTTCATGAATTAGTTATATAGTTTAATCCTTTCGAGAAATTTCATTCCATCCTTTAATGAAATGTATGCCATAAATGTGTCTGTCTTGTGGGCGTGTTTAATGGAACTCATGTATATTCTTCATAGACACAAACTTATCTCCATTCTTTAGGCTACTCCTAAGTGAATATGAATCTTTAATTTCATTAAAGAAAAAAAATGACACAATTCTTGTTATATTGGCCTGTTAGTGATGTTTTATTTTGTTTAAAAAAAATATATATATATATATATATTTTGTTCTCTTTCTGGCGTTTATTCCTTTTGTTTGGTTTCAGATTGAAGTAAATTTATTGGTTCCTTTTATAAGAATGATTAGTTACTATTTATTATAGACTTAATATTTATATTATACCAAATATTGATTTAAGATGTTGAGTTAAATAGTCAAAACTCGATTGTAGAATAAATTGTATTCCTTGGTGTATGGGCACATGATTTAGACAAAATTTGTAAATATTCGTTTAATTAAAGAAGCGAATTTGTAATGTCGGTAGTCCTGTATTTCGAAGCATCGTTGGTTCCTTAGAATTTTGATTTGTAGACTTGATAATTTACTTTTCTTATGTTGATAGTTACTTGCCCAATTTATTTTGAGCTTCTGGTAGACTTTTAGATTTTTATATAATTCATTCAAAGAGTTCTACAAGCCTTATTTTCATATTCAGAGTAACAGGATCCTGCCTGATAACTTATTAAATTACTATACATTGCAGCGGGTCATATTATTAATTTAAATTGTATATGTAGTTACTATTTAGCAATTGCAGATTTGATGGTTGAAATAGGTGTTATTTAAACAACCACTATATTGACTGATTAAAATTAATTCTTATTACATGGATTTACTTTGTAGCGAAAGCTTATTCATTTTGACTTCAGGTTATAGATATTTATCCCTAGAAATTTAATTTATGTGTCACTTAGGAATAAGTAAAATATTTAAAATTAACATAAATGATGGATTGAGAATGAAATTCTAGTACTAAATTATTTTAAATAAATATGCGTCGTTATAGGGTACATTGTATCTTTGCATTGGCGTTGGGGGTAGTTTAATATTTACTTATCAAATAGTAAAGTTAAACTAAAATAATATATCTTGTCTTCGAAATTATGAAATAAGAGTTAAGTGACTATAACTGGCTCCTCTTAATGATTTAGTTGTTGTTTCTGTAGTGGTCTACCAGGGTGGCTTTTATACACCTGTGTAATATTTAGATATCGTGAGTTACATGTTCAAATTTTTAGGGGTTGAAATTGTCACTCTTGTGCCGTTTAATATGTTTGAGTAGGCTATTGTTGAATAATTTCCCTGAATAGGTTCCCTTATAGCCATGTGTTATGATTACATATTGCTTTTAGTAGGAATGGGTCTCTAATTGATTCATTGAATGAGTGCCAATACTATAAATAATTACAATTAGTTTCGCGTTTGTAGGAAGCATTACTGTCTTATTTACGTTAAATTGATAGATAATTATCAACCTTCATGTTCTTTAAGGGTTCATTTTACATTGGAATCATGATTAATCTATTAAATTTTGATGTTTGATGCTACATATTTGTTTCAACTTACACGTAGTCCTATTTTTTATTAACTCCAATAACGGTTGATTGGATATTTATCTTTAAATTCATACTGCATCTAGTTAGGCCCATTATTAGATTATACAGATTAGTAATGATAAATTTAATTTGAATCACGAACTTCTTTGTACATTTTAGTTTTTTTACTTTACCCTTCACTTGCTTTTAATTTAGATATTTTCATTCTACAGTTTTATACTTAGGTATATAAATGGTTAGTCTAAACTCTTAACAGGTAATGATATGAGCAAATTGAGTCATTTCGATTAATTCATTCCCTTACGTTGTTATGACATGATCCAAAATGCTTTTACATTAGGGATTTCGTGTGGTTTGTATGTATTGTTTATAAACATTGTTATATCCGTTCCTGAGCGTTACTATATGGAAACTTTTTTTTCGATGGACATTGGGTTACTCTGAGACAGTTGACCTCCAAGGGTTTTTTTTAAGAGATGAAATCTACATGTTTAATTGTTTGATTCCATTTCCATCCATCCATTATAGTTTGTCGAGTTCTGGTTGTGTTGGTTGTAGATAAGTCACTGTAGTTTTGAGAACACAATCAGGATTCATTATTATGGTTCATTAATAGTTCTTGTTGCTGTTATTTCGGAACATCATTTGATGGGTTTTATAGTTTCTAACGTTCTTAATTGTAGTTATTTACGCGGTTATTTTATATTTGTTTAATGACAATGAGTTTGATCATAAATATAAAATGTTAGCGTGTTGAAACCAGCCATATTCTGCAAGAAGTAATACGTTACTTTGCCCAGTTCTTTTTGTTTTAGAAACCGTCCATTTAGGTGGATTCACAAGTTGCATTCAGTATGATAATATTAACTTGATTAATAAAATAACGTAGTTTTATTTTTGTCTTGACTTCATAAAATTAAAGATAATATCATATAAACGTCTTTTATATTCTCTTCTTTTACAAGTTATTTGTGATTCAGGATAATCGAGGCTCGATTTATTTAAAGTTATTTCAAAGAGTGGTTTCGTTACTTTCTTACAATACAATACAATACAATACTCTTTATTGCACACCAATACTCAACTTATTGCATACAATACTCTTTCTTGTCATGATCTAAGTGCTCTAATTATCTATTCTTGATGTCTATTCTATTGTTAGTATTATTACTCCGGTAAACTCCGTAAATATACTAAGGGCGATTGTAACGTATCGACATCAAGTGAAGATAATTCTTGCTTTCATTCTTTTTGTAGGCGTTCGATTTAAAATATCATGACGTCGCCGCGTACCACGTGACCTACAATTGTACGTCAGTGGTTTCATTCAGGATACTATGGCATTAAACAGAGCGGGTAGAATTTCAACCAATCAGATTCGAGCTAGTTTATTGTTAGCCAATGGTAAAAGATGTTCAGTATGAGGTGATTCAAAGACGTCGAATGAACGAACAATTGAGGGATTGAGAATGAGAGTTGAGAGGATCTGACTTAAGGGAGTGTAAGAGGTATTCGTGGCTTTTTCGTCGGCAGAGCGTCGAGTCGTAAGGAAGTCAGTGAGTTTAGTTCGTAAGGCATATTGTGTTTAGAATTGTTCACAGATATAGCAGGCAGGCTTTACGGCAGCGGAGGCATAGGGCGAGTAACACCATTCCTGGGCGTGATTCGAAGATAGAAATGCGGTACCACCCGGCATTTGGGCGCACAAAGGATGCACCACATGGATATGGTACGTCGCCTTTGGCATTCTTTATATTTATAGGAATTGCTTTGTGATTTGTAGAATAATAGGTGCATCGAATCATACGGGATTCCAGCGATATGTTAGAAAGTGGGTAGATTCAGATTCGGTTGAAAATGAAATGGATACGTTGTTCTTTGGAGATGAACGTGCCCGAATATCTAGTTTCTATTATGTGTGTTCAATTGTGTTTTAAATCGTGTTTATTCATAGTTTAAATATTGAATAGTTATTATTCCGATATACTTTCGACAATGCTTTATAGAATTACTAAGTGGTAACGAATCGTACTGGTCGATTAGTAATGACTATAAGTTTACGGCAAACCGACACAAGGGCGAACGTAAGTTATCTAATATTCAATTAATACGGATTGAATTAGTTTTAGCTTGTAGTTGGGGTCCAGCTTGTGTGAGGGTATCTGGATACAGGGCCCGTGTCTGGATGGTTTTCATGCAAGTTGAATCTTAAATTGCAATCTATGACAGGAACATAATAATAAATCATTGCTTGTGGTCGTTGTGTATACGGTTGATTTAACTAATTTGCTTTTATAATGTTCATCGTAACAACAATACGAACATAATCGAGTAACATTTTAATAATGTAACATGGCTATCTAAATATTTCTGTATCAATTATTCGGTTGCCGTATTCTTTAGTCGACAGTAGTAAACCTGTGGAACGCGCAGCATTATGATTCATGTAGGTTGTATAGATACGCCACGTGTTAACACGTTCAATGCGGTAGGGGGTCTTCGACCTCCTACAAAATATGGTTAATTACGATTTAAGCTAATTGCTGCAGCGGAGGTGTGAAAATATGATACTTACCAAGTTAATAATTTAATAAACTGTTTTATAACTGCGTTTTACAAATACTTGGATTCGTTAATAATTGTTTATTAGATAAAGCTTATTATAGTTTATTAGTTTCAAACTAAAATTAAATAAAACTATTTAATTTTTGTTTGAATTCAGTTCACTCTACTTAGTTATAACACCATAAACATTAACATTATCCTTGAGTTATGGCATTATTTTAGTAGACTGTTATATCTAACGCGTTCACTGCGGTTGGGGGTCTGTCGACCCCTTACAAAGTATGGTTAGTTACGTATGAGCCTAGCTAATTGCCGCAGAGAAGGTGTTAAGATAATTATTTTCCGTATTAAATGACAGCCCCATTATATTATAGTGTACAAATGTTGGTAGGTAATTAAATAAAATATTTCTCATTTCCGGTCCATGTCCATCGGCGAGAGGCATAATTATATCATCCACGGGATCAAGGGTGTGGAGATATCTGCAATTACATCAGCATCAAATACTCCATCGGTCGCAAGTGACGCTCAAAGGCGTCTGCCATTTTGTCTTGACTGGACTCCGTTGAACTGGTGTGTTGCTTCTGGTTTATTTAATAGTTAGGATTATCTACCCTTCAAATTAATTAATTGTGTGCCATATTGAAAAATATTTCTAAACTTAAATATATTATATTAATGTTGTGTAGAGCGGGGTAGGATCTGGTTAATTGAATCCCACAATTTAATGAGTTAATTGATTTTTATTTAGAGTTATAATTTATTATTCATCGATTAAACAGAACATTTCATGGAGAATAATTGCTTGATTAGTTTTGGTATTTCAATCACTCTTTTAGTATTTTTCTATTATTCCGTTCAATCATAATCTGTGATGACTCCGTCGAATTGGTGTGTTGCTTCTGGTTTATTTAATAGATAGAATTATCTACCCTTCAACTTAATTGTGTGCCATATTGAAAAATATTTCTAAACTTAATATATTATATTAATGCTGTGGAGAGCGGGCTAGGATCTGGTTTAATTGAATCCCACTATTTAATGAGTTAATTGATTTTTTATTTAGATTTATAATTTATTATTCATCGATCAAACAGAAAATTTCATGAACAATAATTGCTTGATTAGTCTTGGTATTTGAATTACTCTTTTAGTATTTTTCTATTCTTTCGTGCAATCATAATCTGTGATGACTCCGTTGAACTGGTGTGTTGCTTCTGGTTTATTTAATAGATAGGATTATCTACCCTTCAAATTAATTAATTCTGTGCCACATTGAAAATTATTTCTAAATTTAAATATATTTTATTAATGTTGTAGAGAGCGAGCTAGGATCTGGTTTAATTGAATCCCACTATTTAATGGTCTAATTGATTCTTTATTTAGAGTTATAATTTATTATTCATCGATTAAACAGAACATTAATGGGCAATAATTGCTTGATTTGATTTTGGTATTTGAATTGCTCTTTGAGTATTTTCCTATTATTCCGTTCAATTATAATCCGTGGTCAAAATTATTAACTTCTTATTAATACCTGTTATAAACATGATATTTTCTACTTTTCGGTGTTTCGTGCGTACGAGAGAGAGGGCGCCATGTACAGACGGCATCACGACACCGCTACACACGCGCTTCGTGTTGGGTCGACACTGCTCAGCTACTCTATACATTACGGCGCCATATACAGCTACTGCATCTTTGCGCTACTGCTCACGTGAGCTCTACGTGTTGCATCGCCACAGTTATACCTACATTATAATCGTCCGTTTAAGCGCATATCGGTTTCATTTAGAATTAAGGGTATTTTAGATTCAACATCTACCTACGACATAACTACGATATTCTAATATAATACATAATTATTGCTGGTTACATCGTCTTGATTGGCAATGCACTGCTATTCAATATCTTTATGCTCAATGTGATAAATAATGGCTGTGAGCAGTTCCTCCAATTACTTGACTTATTTGGATGCGACTCTTTGTTAATGAATCGCGCAGTAATTCAAGTAATTAATTATAAATCGTTGGTCCATCAATAGTATATTAGAAACTATGAATGCGTGATTCATTACGATGATTACAAACGGTATAACGTAACGTGTGCGTTATGAAGTTGAGACTCTTATGAAGTGATCCAGATTTAATATTGGCAACAAATTGATTGTGGTTCAAGAAACTTATTCTGAAACGTTTAAGTCTATATTACCCTACTGTCAATTAAAGCTATCTACATCAGATAACGGTACACATAAATTCACAGAAATTATTAAAATGCTAAATTGATTATTCTGCATTGGAATTGACCGCATTTAACACTAACGTTGTAGTTAATAGGATCCGCAATACATTCCTTTGATAATGTGATGCAGTACAGTTACTGTTGATTGTTGAAGGTATGGTCGTGGCGGTTTATAGTGTGTTCTTATGAGTCATCTAGTTTGTTAGGCGACCACGAGTTTCATGGTAGAACTGCGGTCTTTATTTGAGGTTCGCGCGAGATCCTTGAAAAGGGTGATTCGCACAACTTTAACTCGCGAAGTAGAATGCTTGCCCGGATCTATTCGGACAAGACATCTAATTAGCATCCGATCAGAAATCTGTATCTTTGTTTGCTAACATTTGTAGTTAAAGACCCCAATTATATATTTATAACCAAACTTTTATACCATATGGGCGAGACTATAAAGTGTGAAGCTTAACGATCTTACAGACTATTGACTAGGTTGTCTCATGCCTTCGGGCTGGGCTTGCTACCATGGAGCTTGAATAATACTGAGCATTGATGTGCAATTCTCAGTAGTATGGTCATACTTGGTCCGTTCTTGCGTAATACGGTTCCTGAATAGAAAGTCGTCGATGGGGTCGGGCATTACATTCCTTTGATAATGTGATTCAGGCTACTGATGATTGTTGAAGGTGTGATTATGCCCGGTTTATGGGGGTATTCTTACATGTCATCTAATTTGATAGGAGACTACGAGTTTCATGGTAGGACTGCGGTCTTTATTCGAGGTTTGTGCGAGATCCTTGAAAAGGGTGATTCGCACATTCTACACCGCGAAGTAGAATGCTTGCCCGGATCTATTCGGACAAGACATCTAATTAGCATCCGATCAGAAATCTGTACCTTTGTTTGCTAACATTTGTAGTTAAAGACCCCAATTATATATTTACAACCAAATTTTTATACTATATGGGCGAGATTGCAAGTGCGAAGCTTAACAATATTACAGACTATTGACTAAGTTGTCTCATGCCTTCGGGCTGGGCTTGCTACCATGGAGCTTGAATAATACTGTGCATTGATGTGCAATTCACAGTACTGTGGTCGAATGGGGTTCTGTTATAGGTAATGCGGATTCTGAATAAGACAGCTTGTCTCATAACATTATGGGAATCTTTAAGTCATACGACATACATACTAGAATATTATATCACGTTAATTATAATTGTAAAACATACTACCTACAAATATATTATATATATACATATGAACATCTTGAGAGGGATATTGTCACATTCTTATTCTTAGTCTCGGAATTTGTATCTTCGGATCTATTCCTAGCGTTTGGATATTCTTGGTATACTGACATACCTGAGGGTTTTGCATCGGCTTGCAGCTCTAAATACCCAATATGGTTTATATAGAATCGGTCCACGCTGAGGCTCTCGTCCAGACATTGCCCTTGATATGTATGGGTTTATTAACACTGTATAAAACATAATCGTCATCTATTTAATAAGTTAGTTTTAAGCGGTTTAGTAGTATACATATTCAAATGTGATATCACGTTAATTATAATTGTAAAACATACTACCTACAAATATATTATATACATACATATGAACATCTTGAGAGGGATATTGTCACATTCTTATTCTTAGTCTCGGAATTTGTATCTTCGGATCTATTCCTAGCGTTTGGATATTCTTAGTGTACTGACATACCTGAGGGTTTTGCATCGGTTTGCAGCTCTAAATACCCGATATGGTTTATATAGAATCTGTCCACGCTGAGGCTATCGTTCAGACATTGCCCTTAATATGTAAGTGTTTATAATAACGGCTTAGTATTAAGATTGTGTAGAATATTCAAATGGCTTGGATAATATTGTGGTTGTTGGAATATATTTCGGACATGGACTTTGTAACATTTCTCATACCTCAGAGGATTTGGGTTATTACTTATCATAATGTTGTCCAATTTACCACTAGATGATCATGCTATTATCAATATTTTATTATATTAATTTTTATTTTTTCGTGTGTGTGCAGGTTAACCTTTGGCGTCAGGTTTTTGTACCGTCATGTTTTCCTGACTTAGGTATTTGGCCCTAGCAATCATGACGGTGTATCTCATGAAGTCCTAACCAGACCAAATGAGATACAGAGCTTGTAGAGTCCTTAGATTTAATTGTAAAACTAATAAGAAATTTTAATTTAATAAATATTCTCTTTTTCCTCTCTATACCTTGTTTATTTTATACTTTTCCCTAAACTTTAGATTTCCCTATTACACAGCTTTATTGGAGCTTCATAGTTTTCACATTTTCAGTAATGAAGCTTATAGCCCATGTAGGATGTTACAATAGGCAATCCATCTAAGTCCTCAGGGTAGGCAGCGCATAGGCGATTTTCTGATCGCTATGTCCATGGGCCTTATAGTTGCTGCTTTTCATCAGGTGGGTTGAGAGTTCAGTTGTCTAGTTCGTCTCATAAAAAAAACGGTTATTTCGCGCGTGTTTCTCTATCATTCGAAAGCGTCATTGGAATGACGGACTCAGTTGCCCAAAATGTATGATATTCGAAGGTGATTATTTGAAATTAGGGGAAGACGTTCATATTTATAATTATCCATTAGAAAAAATCGAAACTCTACTGAGCTTACCGTAGAAAAACGTCCCATTATATTTATTGATGCCATGTCGTAAATAATGCTCTTCTCGGGGATGAAGTCGTAAAAGCCGACTAAGGGATTAAAAAAAAATTAAAAATATGTCGGAGTCGCGCTTCAGTTGGTGCAGGCAGACCTGTACGACACGTCGAGTCATCGAACGCCAGAACAGTCTTATTTACAATGAGAAGTTTTGTTTGCAATGTTTACAATTAATTTGTTAAGAGGTACTAAATCTAGAAAACGATAAGCAATGTATTGCTTGGAGTGGTCTTTGCTTTGGTCCATGTAGGTAGATAATAAAACCCGGTTGAGATCTACCCGCCTGTGAAGCAGGTAGTTTATGATCTGACAGTATAAAAGGTCACTAGCGCTGTTTTCATGAGGCATTCGCATTCGCGCGTTAGACTTGGAAAGAAGTAATTCTTGCTTTAGACATTGGAAAGTCAATTCATTTTGATTTCCGCGTTAGACTTCGAAAGATTGATTCTTGCCTAGACTTGGAATAGATTCCAATTATGATCATTCCTTCCATTAAGTCAGTCTATCTTGAGACCGCGAATAGATTTGATTAAGTGCACTCCAGAGTAAGAGGAGTTTGACTAGATTCAATAGTTCGTTAGATTCAGATTCAGATCCTAGCATCCTGACGAAAGTCGTTATTTCTTGTGTTTTGAAATTGGTGAAGCATGGACTCAAACTTAGAACTCTCCCGTCGTTTTCCATTAGTTGCTGTTTAAAGTGTTTGGATTAATCGTGTTTTAAGTGTGTACCTATTGTAATGATCTAAAATTGTAATTATCAATGATTTCAAAAGATTAAAACATACAACCCGCTTGAGTTTCTTCCTGGTTCTTCTCTTGTTGTGGTTTAACTCTTGCGAACCAGAGTAGTAATAAAAAAAGATCTTATTTCATGTTGTGTTTTCATTATGAGCCCATGCTTACACCCATAAGTGCGTAGATAGCTAAACCATCTCCCTATAGCTCGGCCGGAGCCTGATATAAAAGGGCGGCTACGCCGAAATCAGAAGTCGGGATCGGGATACACCAAGCTCACAAAACAGTGAGTGCTAGCTGGTAATGTAACACAATGTAAACGGTAAGGTTTAAAATCGACAACAGTTGGTAAGATAATGATTGTTCACAATTTTTGCAGTAAAGTTACGTGATTGTTACAAAGCAGTTATCTGGCTTTGTTCTTTTTTGTGATTTCTGTTGTAACGATACGTGTGGGTATGTACCCTACCCAGTTGATCAAGAAATAAAAACAGTAATTCTAGTAATTTCAAATTATATCCTGGCCCATAGTTATTTCTTTCTTAGTTTTGAATTACTAGCAGTTCTGAAATACGGGCAGGTACCCCTTTGTTTTGTTTTGTAGTGTGCCAAAGATTATTTCTTTATCGTTTCAAACATTTTCAATCCATGTCTTTTGTTAAAAGTTTTCTATGCGTGTGAAATTATCGTTACAGATGTTCAACCTCAAGATCACTGTAAGAGTGGTCAGCGGTTTCGTCCATGATGACTATGCTGTGGTGATGACAATTTATTGTAAGATGTACAAGAAAATAAGAGAAAAGCTGGCAAAGATGCGAGTTTTGGAGCAACGAAAATCAAAGGAGGTTTCGTTCCAATTGTTTTAATGCAAAATTCGAAGTAGTAATTCAAAAATTAACGGTTGACATTTTGTTTGTAGCGTGAAGTTTTTGTGTCCTCAAAACGTTTTATTATTTGCGAGATTAACTTGTTTGTAGTTAAAGTGAAGTCAGTCATTATTTTAATGATAAAGTGTACTAGATGCCAATACCCTAAACAAAACTTCCTAGTCTCGTGATGAGCTTGGGCTGAGCCCGCATGCAAATTATTTCTGTGATGAAACTGATACCGTACAATTTGATATTTTCAGTTCAACATGGCCAACCAGAGCAACCTGCCGGCATCATGCCTGTTGCTGTCATCACGTCCCGACGGCGTGGCAGAGGATGAAGACTGGTGTCGCTGCTGCCTATCGTGATGAAGACTGGTGTCGCTGCTGCCTTCCGTGAACACGTGGTGCAACGCGTGGTGTGTCCACACCATTACAACAGACTGCGTTGTTAATCCGGTGAGAAGTTCACATTTTGTTGGGCTATTTGAGCTCTGAGCTAATTAGTGAAACTAATGTTGTAGTAGTCATCGAGGGCTTATCCTTTTGAGTTTATCAAATTGAAAATGCCGATGATGATGATGAAGGTCATGATGAAGGTCATGATTAAGGTCATGGTGAAGGTCATGGTGAAGGTCAAGGTGAAGGTCATGATGGTGGTCATGATGGTGGTCATGATGGTGGTCAGGATGATGATCATGATGACGGTTATGATGATGGTGGTGATAGTCATTTCTTATTATTTGGGCTGTCCATAGTTTCAATTTGACTACTTTAGTTTAATTAAAGTTGTGGATTATAATTAATTGGAATTAGTCATTTAGTTTGCAATCGTGTAATGAAACTTTTTACATTCAATTTGGTTACGTTTCTCAGACTGCATACACCATTTTATCATTCGTAGTCGTAGGTGTAAAATCGGATCTATTTTTCCGTCTCAGTGCGGCCACGATTGTGAGTGGCATGCGTTTGGTTTGGTGGTGTAATCGGTCGATGTGTTTTTGGTTTGGTTACCGGATGGAGGTAGACCAATTATTGCTGGATGGAAGCAATTGTGGTTTGGTCACCGGATGGAGGTAGACCAATTTTGTTGTTGCTGGATGGAAGCAACTGTGGTTTTGGTTACCGGATGGAGGTAGACCAACTTTAGAGTACTGTAACCTATTTGTTATTTTCGTTGAACAGTTTCATTTGACTATTGCAGAACTATGTCTGTTAAGTATAAGCTAGTAAAGTAGTAAGAAGTTAATGACTGGTTAAAATTCAAATTACAAAGTGGTTTATTTAATTTTCTGTTAAAAATGTGAGTAGGTACATTGGTACCTTGGTAGCTTAGAATTTTGTTTTCCGTAAAACGGTTACTAAGAAAACTACAACTTTATTTTCGCTTTTATTTTTACCATTTTGCGTTAGAATTGGTAATGCCACGAAAGAAGTTATTGTTGTTGAATGTAAATTGATGACTATGTCACATGAGTTTTCGATGGATAAAAAACGTGACTTTTATTTTAATAAGGAAGTCTCTTGACTGGAATTGATTCGTTAATTTAAATTAATTTTGTTTTTTAACTGGTTAAATTAAGCTGGCACTATCAAAATTGTCAAAGTTTTTTTTGTGTGTGACTTGACTTTGTGCTGATAGAACGCAATCAGACAAAATTGAAACCTGAATTGATAGGCCCGTTTAAGGTCTTGGAGGTACTTAATGGCGATCGTATTAGTTTGAAGGAACTTAACTTTAAATGCACCTACAAGTACGCTCATGACCGAATTAGAATATGCGTCAATGTGGGAACTTGTCTCTCATAATCTGAACCTAATACAAGTGATGTAGTTGAGCAAGCATCTTGATTTTTTTGGCCGCACCGTAGTCACGTGCCGTAGTTGTAACTGTGGCCTTATGGTCGTTCAGAGCGCAATGCTCGGCACTGATACGGCGGGGGCCTGAGTCTATGCGACTAGATTCCGATATGGCTAATTTGGATTGGCCGAGAATCTTGTTGATTCTGTTGTGAGAAGTTAAAAATCATGATGTAAGCTTGTATGTGTTGTTTAATTCGATTAAAAGAAAACTATCTTCAGACATTTTTCCGAGTTCTATTGTATTGTTTTCATAAAATGAGGCTATCAAAGCCAGGTGGTACTAATGCAAGAGCAAGCATTCAGATTTAAATTGGAATTAATGAAATGACATGAAGTAATTTTTAATTCACTTGAAAAAGTTGAATTCTGTTTTCCTTAGTTGAATTCTTTTTTTTTTACGGAAACAGATGTTGGTCAGGGTGACCGAGCGGTAACAAAGATTACTGGTGTACATGTTTGTTTCAGACACAAGCGAGGACGCTTGTCACGTCAGAATGGCCGTGTCGGAGTCGCGCTTCAGTTGGTGCAGGCAGACCTGTACGACACGTCGAGTCATCGAACGCCAGAACAGTCTTATTTACAATGAGAAGTTTTGTTTGCAATGTTTACAATTAATTTGTTAAGAGGTACTAAATCTAGAAAACGATAAGCAATGTATTGCTTGGAGTGGTCTTTGCTTTGGTCCATGTAGGTAGATAATAAAACCCGGTTGAGATCTACCCGCCTGTGAAGCAGGTAGTTTATGATCTGACAGTATAAAAGGTCACTAGCGCTGTTTTCATGAGGCATTCGCATTCGCGCGTTAGACTTGGAAAGAAGTAATTCTTGCTTTAGACATTGGAAAGTCAATTCATTTTGATTTCCGCGTTAGACTTCGAAAGATTGATTCTTGCCTAGACTTGGAATAGATTCCAATTATGATCATTCCTTCCATTAAGTCAGTCTATCTTGAGACCGCGAATAGATTTGATTAAGTGCACTCCAGAGTAAGAGGAGTTTGACTAGATTCAATAGTTCGTTAGATTCAGATTCAGATCCTAGCATCCTGACGAAAGTCGTTATTTCTTGTGTTTTGAAATTGGTGAAGCATGGACTCAAACTTAGAACTCTCCCGTCGTTTTCCATTAGTTGCTGTTTAAAGTGTTTGGATTAATCGTGTTTTAAGTGTGTACCTATTGTAATGATCTAAAATTGTAATTACCAATGATTTCAAAAGATTAAAACATACAACCCGCTTGAGTTTCTTCCTGGTTCTTCTCTTGTTGTGGTTTAACTCTTGCGAACCAGAGTAGTAATAAAAAAAGATCTTATTTCATGTTGTGTTTTCATTATGAGCCCATGCTTACACCCATAAGTGCGTAGATAGCTAAACCATCTCCCTATAGCTCGGCCGGAGCCTGATATAAAAGGGCGGCTACGCCGAAAAATATATTATTGACTGTAAACCTAATATGTATTTGGGTACAAAGTAATGCAACTTAAAGTGATATACGACAGGTACTTGGATTAGATTTGTAACTAGTTATCAAGTTTGAACAACTGTCTTCCGAACTAGGACTAGGCCTGTGACTCGGAATTCAGGGATTTTTCCATCAGCTTGTCATACCTAACGCACGGGATTAAAGTGTCACTGCTCATTTTGTGCTAGAAAATTGATGATGGGCAGCAGCGTCAACATCGTGGACTCACTACTGGCCAATCCGCTTGCCCAGCGTAGCGATTATGGGCAGCTACCTCCTATGCGTCTATACGCATTGTTAATACGAGGGGCCTACGTCCAGCAGTGAACTGAGATAGGCTGATGACGTATATTTTATTGAGTATCTCTCTGTTTTGAGAACAAAAGCACGAATAGCCCACTACGCACCATTCAATCAAAGCAGTGATGCACTATAGTTTTCCTGGTCAAGTAACTAAAAGTTACTCAAATTGCGACTTTAGGATGAAGACTTAAGGGCTATTGACAGGTCTATGCCTGCCGCATAAGTTACACGCCACTTGGTGGTTCGTGACCACCATACTAATATCTTGAAGGTATTGGATTGCCTACGGTAATGTTAATGTGAATTCTAAGATTTGTCTACAATTGTGTATCGTAAAACAACCCAATTATGTATGGGAGGAATTTTATTTAAGTAGTTGTAGTTTTTAAAAAAATTCTAAATTTGGACTTTTTTACATTTTTTTTGCTCAGAATCACGAGCTTTTTCGATCCTGATAGAAATAAAAAAGTGTCCCAAAAAAAATCCATTGAGTTACTATTTTTCATACATTTTCTTTGACCGTAACTCAGTGGAAGAGAAAAAAATGTTGTGAAAAAAATGGATTCTTAGAAACTTTTTTCTGCTAATGAGGATCGAAAGAGCTCGTGATTCTGAGTGGAAAAAATATGAAAATATCCAAAGAGCGTAGCCGTGTTTGCATAGAGAATCGGCCCTCAAATGTTAACTGTATTTTTTTTTAGTGCCAAAAAAAATGTTAGCGATAAGTGGGTAACAAAACTTCCGTATTTTTTTTCTCGCTTTTTAGAAAAGCGACACCTACAGTTCTTTGTCATGTGATTGCTTATATAAAGGCCTGCAACATATATTTATTTCAAAATAATCCAGTTGGTACTTCGTACTAGAAAATGGAAAAATAAAGGATACTATCCATACCGCAAACGAGATACACAGTAATTAGGTGAAGGACAGATAATTCAGTCGCAAACTTATTTATTATTAACAATGTTGGTACTGGCAGATTGCATTCTTAAGAGTATTATATAAGATGTCAATGTTAATGTCAATTAGCTGTTATGAAAGCATTTATTTTTCCATTTTCTAGTACGAAGTACCAACTGGATTATTTCGAAATAAATATATGTTGCAGGCCTTTATATAAGCAATCACATGACAAAGAACTGTAGGTGTCGCTTTTCTAAAAAGCAAGAAAAAAAAATACGGAAGTTTTGTTACCCACTTTTCGCTAAGATTTTTTTTGGCACTATTAAATATTATTTCTAGAATATGTGAGCCATTACATGTTTATTATTGTCCCAAAAGTTCAAGTGAATCGCATTAGCCATTGTTGAAAAAAATTGGATATTACGAAAATTAAAAAAAAATCATACCTCAGAAAATAACAAAGCTAGAAAACTCAAACTTACAGTAAATAATATTTGTCATGAGAGCTCTTAAAAAAAAATACAGTTAACATTTGGTAAAAGGGCCGATTCTCTATGCAAACACGGCTACGCTCTTTGGTAAATTTGAAAAAAACTACAACAAAATAAAAATCCGTCCCTATACGTCCAGTGTTCTTATCATGAGGTGGAGTGTGGTCATGCCTTAAGGTGCGGTTAAACTAAAAGAGCATTCGCTGTTCTAACCTCCCACTCTACGAAATTCGATCGGTACACAAAACGTGATTGGTTGATTTCGTAGAACGGGCACTAGAACAGCGAATGCTCTTTTGGTTTAAACGCACCTTTAGGCACTGTAGCTCTACCATGAGCTGCTGTCGTATTATTAACGCGTGTTACTTTCTATCCGGCTTGCTCGCACCAATACGCGGTACGGCTATTGGTTGAATTGCGAGCGAGTAAGCGACAAGACAATGAAAACGAACAAAAGATAAACGATTAAATTGATAGTGACAATATGTATAGCTCACTTTTACTCGCTCGCGGTGGAACCAGTACCTCAAAACAGGCCTGGGGATTTTTTCTATTTTGATGTACAGGAGACAGCAGCATAAAAAACAACATGTCGGGTCATACTCAGTGTAGGGGTTTGTAGTTATTGAAAAACAGCTTGGCGATTGTGATTAAAACAGTCGATTTTGAAATATTTTTAAGTAACATTCTGGATTTTCTGATTTTTTCATGTAGGCATGAAATATTTAAGGTTGTTGATAAAATAAAACGAAAAATATGAGCATCTATATTTATTAAAAAACTTAAGAGTAAGTTAAGAGTAAAGCTAAATTCAAGATAATATTAAAACGAATGGTAACCTTAATTTACCCACCTAAATGAAAGATCACGAGTACCTAAATACAAATAAATGTTACACAAGAAATACAATACAAAATAATCGCACGTATGAGGATTACATCACGAAGTACAAAAAATGAGGGAACAGCCAATAAAAAAACATTAGTACGTCAGACTTATTACTTATAGGTATACTTTTTACAACAAGGAAGTTATATCCAAACATCCTGTACAATTTATAGAATCATTATAAGAAAGCTATGAATCGCAACAAAAAAATTGCAAGTTGTAATATGTTTATACCTACGATTGGATTAATCATTATCAGAAGGGATATATTTGATAGCCCAAAAGTAGTAGCAGTAAGTATAATAGGTATGTACGTAGTACTATTTTAGTGATTTCAAAACTTTATGGTACGCGTATGGAAGACCAAGTTTTGCTCACGATTGTCAAGTATTTAGATATTTTTCAAAGCAATTTGCAATTAATGTTGCAAAACTGTAAACACTATTTACTTGTTATTAATGATAATCATATTAATCATAAAGAGGGCATACTTCAGAGTGCGTTTGTATCTCGTTTTTAATCTCAAAAAATATTCACGATAGAGGTGTCATTGAGTTAATTATCGAGGAAACCCTTAATTTCAAAAGACCTGGACTTATTGTATTTTTCTATATCCGCAATTAATCCAGTAAATAAAATCTCTGCAAAATTCCACCTCAATTGCATTATATTTTAATAAAAAAACAAAAAGATCGGCATGGATAGGTGCAAAATATACCAAAAAGTTAAATTTACAGTTTATTTGCAATAAAATTTTGTGTACCTAATTAGTTTTTCCAATAAGATTCTTAGTTTACATCAATGTAATATACTATTACCTGAAAATTGCGTTTCAAAAAATAATTATTTCGAATCACTGCTCTTAATTAATCATCTATTTAGAGCCAGCCTTTGAATGCAAGTGCACTAGAAAATTGATGCCTCTACCAATTTTGTAAAAAAATCCTACATACTTCTACTTTAATCAATATTGTTCACTCCAATCTTAAGCATCTAAACCTTTTACCCGGGGCTCGCCTCATAAAAAAATACAACTTATCTAAGCGGAGGCCGTATTTATACCCCTTTTATTAGATTTAAATATACCACTTAGTCATAAGCTTAGCACGTCGATAAATATCAATATATCGATAAGACCGAAAGGAACAATCAATACTTATCTGCTTGCAAAGTCAGAAGACGTTTATGAATAAGGGGATAAGTATGTAATAGATCCCAGCAGATCTAACATGGTAGTTTTCTTATCTATCATATTGGTTAAGACGGCCGTCACATTAAGTGCAAAATTGATCAACTTCATGATAAACGACAAAACACGCCCAATTACAAAGCTCTGGGTGCTATCACGATCTGCTACTGCATTCAATTTAGGACCTAATCTGAATCATAATGTCAGTCCCATAGAGTAACTGTCAAAAACTGACAAACTGAACCTAAACGGAAAGAATAAAAAAATCATGGTACCCCCCATGGTTATGCAAGAATACGTGAAAGAAAATTAAAACCCGTCGTTCCTTAAAGTAAATCTAATCTATAGAGAGCTGTCTGAAGGAGCCGTCGATGCCAAAGAGCTCGTCATAGTTGGTCGGACGACCAGGCCGGAGTGCCTCGTTGGCTTTCACTGACTCCTGAGATTTGAACCAGGGCGTGTATTCAGCCAATTTCACGTGCCACGCTTCTGTAAAGGTAAAGTTCATGATAATCGGTGGACTAAACTGTTAACATTTTGAAGCTTGTTTTTTCAAGACTACAATTTATGTAGGTACATAGATTAAATCTAACTAATCTATAGCCCCATGAACCTAAAGTTTCTACGCCAAACTGTACAAAATCGTACCTACTCTTTGCCGTAACCCATATATTTATTACGTTTTAAAAATTCGGCATTTTCAGCTGCAGCGGCCGCTTTAAACGTAGTTCGTTGAAGATGGGACGGTGCCAGTGTGTCTACCTACGCAAATAGCATCCCACACCAACATCCGTCCCAAGCTCCAAAGAACCAAAGACACACCATCGGGTCTCTTACCATCATCTCTAATAATACCAGTAGGCTTAAGAAGAGCAGGTACGTCGTTGTTAAGCGTCACATCTCTGAAAATGCGGCCTTTCAAGCTTGTTTTAAGATAAATAAAGTGCTTAAAATATGGAAATCCGATAGCTTCATAGATGGATGATCATCCGTAGGAATAGCCATAAGGTGTGATTCGAATTAGCTCCTAACTGGGACGAGTGGCTAATTCGAAGAAACCTGTTGGGTACTGTTGGGCAGTGAGCGATAAAAGGCTAAAATATTAATGATGATTGATGATGCAGTTGAGAAATTTCATCGTGAAATTCAGTATCATATTGAATCAGTAAGATGTAATTGAACTTCCCCATTTCGAGGTGTTTTGTCTTTTCTCATATCAGAATAAGACATTTGGAAATATTGGTAATTTATTTTACTGAGCCTTCCAGTGACAAGGACTGGTGGGAGACTTCAGGGGATAGGGATACGTGAATGAGTTTGACGGAGGCCTTTGCCCTGCAGTGGACAGCATAGGCTCTTAATAATATAATAATATATTCCATTTAGTTTACAAAGAATAAAAATCAGAGCAGTCCTCAGAACTTGGGCTTAAGATACTTACTGTTTATATCGACTAAGGAAACTCCGTTGCCACCATACTCTTCAGGGAGCATCTCTTGAGGAACGTACTCGTACAGACTTGAAATTTCGGTGTGGCAGAAGATCTGAAATTAAATACAAACGAAACGTTATTTTACATTGTCACACCTACGATATTAACACGTTCGCCTCTGGTACTGTTTCACTAAGTGCTTAATCTATGCTGATCGAAATTATCTGATAGAAATCCTATGGCAGTGACACAGCAGTTTTGTCAAAAACGTTCGTATTTCTATGCCACTGGCACAGGAGTGAGAACTTGATTAATGCTAGTGGCATAAGAATAATATTACTTTGATCACGTATGTGTGTCACTGGCATACCTAGGAGGAGTGCAGTTTTTTCGGTCACATATGCGTGTCACCGGCTTCGAACGTGTTAAAGGGCATTTATTTGAGCGTTTCAACCGCCGTGATTTCGATGGTAACATTACGCGTTTTCAGTGGAAATCTCATTTTTTTTGGATATCTTGGTAGACGTAGATATCCAACTACTTAGATATAAAAAAAAAATCAGTATGTAAAATACATGTTTAGTTGTTTCTTATTATGATGCGGTAAAATTTTTTTCAAATAAAACGACGAATCAATAAGGAATAAACACAAAGTAAGCTCATCTGAATATTTTGAACAATTTCTATGGTACGTTTGTTCTAATTAACGATCATATCTTATCTTATATAACGAACTTTTCAGAATATATTTCGCCTTGATACTAAAATAACATCGGATGAGAAGGTATAATGATTTCCATGATATTGATAACTTCAGATAGCGCTATCAATATGCATTTTTCATGAAACTCAAAACAAACTTAGTTAATGTAATTTGCTGGATGTAAATCACAACCATAAAATTGAGGTCTGGGGGGTACCATGACATGACGTACTAATGCAATCCAGTTTAGGTTCAGGGAAAGGGGTCGTATGTCGTATATATCTGTATACAGAGTGTTTCCATGACCCGGGCTTTTACGAAAATGGGTAATAATACGCATTACTAGCAATCGTTTCCAAGTATTAAGGTAACATTTGACAAATAATTAAATTGACCGTATATAATTAATTGAATTTTATTTCCTCCGAACGATCAACGTAACGCGTGTACTGTTTAGTTGTCAAACGTTGTGAGAAGCTGCGATCTATCATTGACAAGTGCAAATTAACGATTCATTTTGAAGTACATTGCTTCTCAATAAACTTTTCTTAGAAATATAATTAGTTTTAAAATTAGCATTTTGAATCGAATAATGTTCACGGTTTGGCTAGATATCTGCATCGCATTCCTCGGATTCGATAAAAGTCAGTATCATAGACACACACTGTATGTACGACTCGTATAGCCTGTCTCTTTCTCTCGACTTAAACTGAAGCGCATTAGTACGTCATGATAACCCCCCTGGTATCTGTAATCTAAAATGATTATATTTATTATTATTAACGTGTTCTTAAAGTACCTCTTAGATAATATTAACTATCGTTATGAGTTACAAAGGCAGTCCTTACCCGTTTCCTGATTTTTTCTTTGAGGAACGGCTTCACAAAGTTGATGATTTTGTCGATCAGCGGTGAAGCGTTTACTACATGCACTTCCTTTAGTTTTACTGGGTAGGCTTCCTGAAAAATATTGTAATCTTTTCTATTTTATTTATTCTATTTACTTATGAGGTTTTCCAACAAATAGAAAATAATAATATACAGGGTGGTCAATCCAAATGGATCAGTATGGCGGTTTTGGAAACCATAACAGATAGCGAAATTTTGACTTAGGATTTCGTCTATTTCAGTGAAAAGAAAAATTGCATTCATACAAAACGTGTACTCGGCCCAGGAATTGAACCCGGGCTTTTTGAATAATACATTTAGATATTTTCCTTTGGGTATCAGTTGTGTAGCTCTGAAATAATAAATGTTATTAAGAAATATGATATGTAAACGAATAAAATGCACTGATTTTAAACCATTTGGATTGATCACCCTGTATATTTGATATGGCTACTGTAGCTCGACGGGTGGGCCATTATACTACATAGGTACTTATTAAACCTAACTGAGAGCAACTATCACGTTACAATAAATTAGTTTAAGTAAGTGTTCCGTTCTGTGATTCAAGTTTGGTACCAAACTACAAATAATTAGATATCGTTTTTACATCCTTTGCGGTAACAAAGCCGGAGAACGAATATTATGAGTAAAAGTTTCAAGGATTTTTTATATTTACCATTCACATTTGAGTGACATCGTATTTTGTAATCTCAAGTCTCACCACACATCAGCATCTTACCTTGAAAACCCACTCTTAAGTGCGGGTTTCGCAACCAAGTCCAAGGTATCAGTTAAAAGTTGCGCATGGGCATTTTTCTGTCTTTTGGAACCTTGGAATACATTGACCGGTGGTTATGTCAAGGTTCATTTCATTTTGATGATTCTTAATAACTCTGGTCACATGTTTGGACTGGTAGTTTTGACAACCGCTACTCTTCATCACAATCGCTACATTTTACATGTCATAAAATACCTTTTATACTGAGACTGAGGTATTCGTATGTAATATAATTAACATAAATGTCTGTATTTTTAATGGAATAGCTGAGCAAAGATGAAGTGTGGAGAGCTTGGGAATGCAGTAGTATAGAATGCAATACACAATACCACTGCCTATATGCAATTCTACGCTTTTGGTGCTTTACCTATAATTCATCCATCTATTCTATTATTCAAATGATAAAAATGTAACACCCGATTCATTTAGCAACTTGATGAATCAATCGTTTCGAAATTTGAATTTATAGATAGAATAAAAGCTGAAGTACCTGGACACAGATCAAAAACTTCTTGACAGCGGTAGGCGAGACTTTGGCCAAATGGGACGGTGCTACGACAGATGCATCCAAAATGTACACATCCCCTCCCACTCCCTCTATCTCCTCTTTCAGCCGCACGTCTCCGATCATCATGGCGATTTTGAAAGCATCGATTAGCTGGTGGGTATCGACGTTCTTGTCAATTCCTGGAAATGTAAAGTTTGTACTTGTCATACCACCCTTGTAACCTAAAAATGTATTTTAACAGACTGCATCTGCCTGCGATTACGGGTGTAACGTCAGGCCCGAAACGTCAGGATAATATTGAACGTGAGTTTACGTGATAACGTAAACTCCTGTTTGTTGTTGAAATATGAAATATGAGTGATAATCGTGAAAGTTTAAAACAAAACAATTTTTTTTCTTCAATAAGGAAAAGGGCCTCATAATTATTCAGACGTTTTAAAATGACAATTTGTTTTTGAATGTCAGCGTTTTCTAGTGAAGCAACTCAAGCAACAGTATGATTGCAAAAAACATATTTACAAGAAACAAAAGAAGCCATAAAGATCACAAGTTCAATGTATTTAAAATCTGCGTAAGAGCAACTTATACTTCCACCTTGACCCTAATTTGTAGATGTCATTGTAAATAAATGGGAAAGACCGGTATGTGAATCAAACGGAAATCTGATTGACTACAATACTATATTTACTTACTATAATTCACTAGAATTATAGTAAGTAAATGCTTCATTTTGAGGAGTATAGTCGTGATCAAATTCATTCATGTGATTAGTCAATGATATGTATATTTTTTAATATTCGATATACTAGTACGTTAAAAGGTGACAATTTATGTATACAAGTTGAACAAAAATACCTGTCAATACTTTTCCATTACAATTGAGGTTTTGAGACTCAAAAAAGGGTTTTTGGAAAGAAGTTTAATTTACAGAATAGGCCATACTGTCCACTTAATCTTTAGCATTTTCATGTTAAGCAACTTCTATTTCAGGTAACAAGTTTATGATTGCTTCAATAACTTCTTAGGCATTTGTATTTTTTTTAACTACGGTTGTAACGAACCTCTGCAGATGGTGACACGTCGACCGTTGGGGGTCAAGCCTGGCAGCGGTGATCCTTGACTGAAACGCACGTTTTATCTCATTAATAATTTGGAATGATCTGGTTAAATCTGACTGACATGAGACTGTCCAGAGCCTAGATGGCTTGTGTCGGAGGCCTAGACTCACTTTGGGTAAGATTATGAAGGAATAGCTTTCCAGTTAGATAGCTGTAGCTATGGAAGAAAATGTAGGTTAAGTGAAACTTCTCATTATAGTTTCAAAAATTATTAGCTCGGCAGTGCTAGTACTCCTTTTAACTGTGTTGATCAAATAAAGACGGGTGCTATCTTGCGCTTGTACTGCAACCCACTATTTGTACCCATTCTTCTGTGACATAAGCCAACCTTTAGGCAGTATCCATGTCCAAATTCCATCTGGTCAATTTTCTAAAAATCTAAAAAGCTTGTGGTGCTCACGCTTCGTCAGCCTACTCTATCAGCTTCGATTGGCTCACATCGCGGTTTCTGAATTCTCAGGGCAGCTTGCTTTAAAAGGTACATGTCTAGTTTTATAATTGGTCTTTTCGATTGAGTAGCTGCAGCCAAGAAAGGTTTTTGCTACTAAGCTGATAGTACTCACGCTTTGTCAGCCAGTATTAGCTCTGTTATTGAACTTTTGAAGGCCACTCACATGACGTAGAACATGACCAACTTGCGCTTGGTCTTCTCAATTGAATAGATGCAGCTGGGAAATAAATTTGCTAGGAAGCTCATGATACTCACGCTTTGTCAGCCAATTCTATCAGTTCTGGTCGGCTCGCGTCTCGGTTGTTGAAGTACTCAGGGCAGGCTGCTCGCATGGTGAAATACATGTCCAACTTGCGCTTTGTCTTTTCGAGAGAGTAGCTGCAACCACGAAGGAAGTTCCGGAGGCATTGCTCATCTGCAAAGAGCGTATTAGTTACGAATCTGTTTTATTTTCCCCATCAATTGGTCACTGTGGAAGAATCGTGCTTGTAATAAACTAGAGTGGTTTGTGATGCGCATTCAACATCAAGAATATAATTAAAGAAAATGGTGAGGGTCTAGCACAATTCGTGTTTCTTACACTACGGCGTTTCGAAAAGCTATTAACATTATAGGTATGCACCCAAAACGGACATTTGCCAGGGGTTGTCGCGTTTCTTACACAAATTTTGGACAAACGTTTTCCATAAAATAGTTGTTATGCCTATATATAACTAGTCAATTGCCCAGTTGTATGAAAGTAAGTGTTTCTAGATAAGCAAAATGGACATCATTTTTCAAGTACGGGAAATTAGAAATGGTTGATTAGATAACAAACTACGCAAAGTCATAACATTTTCGACTGATTACTAATAATACAATATATTTCCTAATATTCCTAATATACCGACTGAAAACCGTTTTTCATTAATTGTCTTCATTAAACGTGTTCATCTTTAAATTTCGTATAAAGTGATTCAAATATCAGAACCCCTATTTATTGATCATAAAATTATAGGTACTTCAAAGCAATCCTTCCACTTTCGATTGTTTTAATGATAAAATTTGTTAATTTAATGTATATTTTGACATGCTGTTTTAGAAGTTTCTCGGTTGCATGCCATTCTGTACAGGTATGTACATTATGAACAGTATAATATATGAAACATATATCTGGCTAAGGGAGGCCTCTGGTGACCCTCGCGCTGGCGGCTTTCTCGCGCAAAGGTTGTCAATTGCAATCCAGCGCGGGAACGCCGCTTGCGTGATGGGAACCTTGCCTAAGGGGCCCCGCTTGGAGCATGATTTTGATAGGTAGGTCGTTTTATTTTTAATTTTTATTTTTTAGGTTATTGTTGTAGTTCTTATTTAAGTTTATTTATTTTTAAGGTTATAATATGTACTTTTCTATTGTTTTCTGTGTTTTTGGTTTTCCAATAAATCAGTTCATTCTGAAACATAGCTTCTAGTTTATCAATTATCAGTATATTTTGCCTTTAGCCTCGTTAATTATAAATAAAAGGTGTAAAGTCATGTCATATAATATTACTCTATAAACCGGTTTCACACGCAACCAAGTATCATCATACTTAAGAAATATTTATTTCAATTTAATAAATCACATATTATGTCTATTTTTCATACTGGTGTTCTTAAATGGTACTTCATAATGGAAGTTATTAAATTTGTAGAAGCGAATGAATGACTTTTAAATTCAGTTGTTATGTACAATTTTTTAAGATATTATTTCACGTTAATAGCTGGTATATACGTAAGAGTAATAAGGTATCATATTTATTTATATACAAGTTGATTGAATTTACAAATAGTTATCAGTAATAACAGTTGGTCGGCATTATCTTTTTAAGATTAAAGTAACTACGTAATGAAACTCAAACCATTTATTTATTGAAACAGTAATAGACAATTCGCTTACAGAAAAAGAAGATTAGATACAAATGGAGCATTTTTCGAAATGAAATCCTAGCAAGATGGGAATTTTTTTTTTTTCGTCACTTAGTCCTAAATTTGTTAAATCCGAATTCGTATATTAGGTACTAGGAGTAGAACTCAACTTTTTAGAGCCTAGTAACTGTCAAATTGGAGTTAATTTTCAGGTTTTTGTTTGTTTCTCGAAAACGGTATGTTTTGTTTGAAAATTTTGAATGAATGTTAGGTGGAGACCCATGCAGGTAAGAATTAAAAAAGTAAAAATCGGTGTCGAAGGAGTAAAACATCTAATTATTTTTTATTAAACCCCTAGTCTTTTAAATGACCTATTGAACGATTTGTCACATTATAGGAATGAAACATTTATTTTTCGAGTTTTTATATATTTTTCTTTGAAAACCGAGACACTTTACATAACGAAATGATTTCTAGTCAACTAGACAGCTGTTTCAACTAGACAGCTGATATTTCGTACCAGATTTTGTCAGCTTGCTTAAGCATTTTATGACTAGGTCAATTTGTGTCAGATTTTTTGATAACTGGTACTAAGTAAGTCACCAAATTCATCCGGCAGATGGGGTTGCTTCCTCAACCATTCCTTGATGGTGGAGAGGTCTCGGTCCTTCGTGTTCTGGTCTTCGTTCAGCTCAATCCTGGTCTTCTTCCACAACTCGCCCGTTGGCTGGACTAAGGTGGCTGCCGTCATCCTGATGAAAGTTTGGATATGGTAAAATTCATGGCAAATAAAATTAAGGCTTTATTATATTAATACTGTTATGCTAATTCAAAAGGACGCCTCTCTAGTAAGAGCTACTGCGAGAGATTCGTCTTTTCAAGTTAATACGGGAGAATAATAATCAAAGAAATATTTTTAACGTTACAATATAACGTAACGTTGTAGATAATGTTGTCGTTTTCTACTTGAAAATGGTGAAGGCACCAGTAACAGACAAAAATCCAATTATGAACATTGATTTCTTATTTGAAATTAACTAAGAATTATTTGGCTAAGCAACTGTCAAATTACAAGTATTAAGATCAAAGCGCCCAACACTGATACCTGTTACCTTAAAGTCTCGAATACTGGTTCAAAATAAAAATAAAATTCAAACGATTATTTATTCAAGTGAGCCTAGTAATAAGCATTTTTAATCGTCAGACGCCGTTCGATTATAAAAAAACATTCTCGGATATTTCTCGGTATTTTTGCGAGACCAATCTAACAATGTTTTTTGAGATTGGTACATTTTATGATCTTCCTACTCAGAATACGAAGCTCGCTTCAATCTAAGAGAAAAAAACTACATGAAAAACCTCCACATATTTTCTATCGTTTACCGTACCTTACAGTTTGTAACCGCTGTACAATACGGTTACAAAATGCAAAACAAAACTTAGACTTCCTTTTTCTGCTAGTAGGATCGAAATTGCTTGGGATTGTGAGTAGGAAAAACCTTACATGGATTTAAAAAAAATCTATCTAGTTACAACATACATAGAAAAAATCTGTCAAATTTAGAACCTCCTTCCTTTTTGAATTCAATTATAAATAGATGGTACCTAATTAAAATCCAACATAATGCTACAGTAAAAATATTATTTCTTATGAACAGCTCATAAGTAATAATGTTTTTAGTGTTGCATTATGTTGGATTTTAATTAGGTACCTATACCTACATAAAGTTGATCAATTTTTCGACAAAATTCTCGTGAAAGCCCATAATTATAAGCAATACAATTTCTATAACCAGTTCTTTTATTACGTGTAAAATTATTATGAATACTTCTATGATGATGAGCATTGTAGGCACTTTCTGACGGCTTACAATAATACAGTATTTGGATGAGTTCACGACCTTCTGAAGAAGTTTAAAAACAAAGTCCAAATAGAAAATACTTTAAAAATGTTGACCAAACTGGAAATGTGTAAAAGTAATTGACTTCAATAGAATTCAGTCACTTTTGTGAAGATTCTCGAATTATTTGAATCACATCATCCGGTATACACTTATTTCTCAATTTAACTTTGAAGGTTGCTATAGTAATTTTAGTTATGTTAAATTGTTGCAAAACAAAAGAAGCTGGAATGAAATGTCTTTAAGAAACACAGTTTATACTAAATTGTTTAAAGTGAACGTGCTTCTAATAGTAATGTTTATAAATATGGTAAGATGAAAAAAAATTCCACTTAGGAGAGCGAAATTTATATATTTTCCCCTTTCTGAACGTTGATTCAGATATTATTTTGTAGTGTTTTACTTCCTCCACTGTAATACTTATCCAACCAGTATGTTCCCGTAGAATTATGGCTTAATCGCGCATACTAAAAATAATTCGTTTAAAATTATACACATCATCAGCTTATATCTGTTCTTTGCTGGACAAATGGCCTCTCCTTAGCCTAGGCGCATGGACATATTAGGAGCTAAATCCCTATAATCGCCACGCTGTTAAGTATATCAGGTTATTGCTGGACAAAGGCTTCTCCTATTTGCCTATGCGTATAGACGCAATAGGAGGTAAACCCATAATCGCCACCCTGGAAAAACGGGTTGGCGATCGCAGTAGTGTATCCACTATGATGACGCTGCTGGTCATCATCATCATCATTCAACGGGTGAGCTTGAAATTACTTGAAAATGAATAATTGCCTAAATATTAGTGTCTAGTGTCACTTTTCGAACATAGACGTACGTTAAGATCCAAAGTACGGAAATGTTTAAGGAAATCCCGTGTCTATGTGTCTGTGTACATACATACCTAACATTTCCTGTGAAGTGTTAATAATTACTTTGAGACTTGATAAGATCAGTTGTTATATCTATGAGTACATAAAATGATGTATGTTTTCAGCATTATTCTTGGACGGCAGCATATGATAGCTCATATAATATTTACACACTTTTTTTCTAATAATAATAAATATCTTGGGACATCATACACAAATCGACCTAGTCCGACGGTAAGCTCTATTAAGGCTTGTGATGTGGGTACCAGGCGACGATATTTAACATAGAAATATACATACAGATGCTTAAATACCTAGACAGCCAATACAGCCATGACCAAGGAACAAATATTTGTGATAAATAAACACACAAATAATGCCCTCACCGGGATTCGAACCCGGAACCTCCAGCTTCGTAAGCAGGGTCACTACCAACTAGGCTACGGAGGCTGACAAAAGACTGATAATAGAACACCCATGTTACCGATTAGTGACGGCATTAGCTTAGTTATCATCTCAAATCACCTCATGGGTATCCTAAGATTCGACCAAGGTATTGAAGTGTCACTGAATACTTATACGTTTATAGAAGATTGATTATGGGCAGCAGCATCCTCATAGTGGACACATTTCTGCAATTGCAGACCGGCTTGCCCAGCGAGGCGAGTATGGGCATTTACCTGAGGCGTCCATACGTATAGTTAATAGGAGAGCCCTACGTCCAGCGTAGACTAAGAGAGACTATAGCCCTACCGCGAACTTCGATATTTGCAAATTTCGACAATTTGTCTCTGTCACTCTAACGTCGCATTCGTTGGAGTGACAGAAATAAAGTTAGTAGGTCTGATCATGTGTGAACATCTAAGTACCTATAAACTGGAATATTCGAAGGGCGTCAAGCTCGAGATCCTGAGTTTTAATCCCGGTAAGGTATGTATTTGCGTGCTAGCAAAGGAATTGTTAAAGTTTCGCCATGTGAGTCTGTCCGTTCGTCCGTGGAAGGAAGTTCGCAGGAAGTGTGAAAAAACATTTTTCCCTGACTAGCGTTTATGAAATGCGAAATGTTACAATACTTTGAAACGAGTTCTATAATGTTCATTTTATTTTTACCCACACATTAAATCTACTAAAAAACACAAACGATTTTTTTTATTATTTCCACAAAACTTGCAAAGTTTTAATCCTGTCAAGATTTGCCCGATTGTATCAGAAAATCCCCGTCAGCATCCAAGATATTAATACCTACTGATAAGAAAGTGTCCGATAATTTTCTTGCAGGAAATCCCAGTTATCTTTGAAATATCATAAGTTAAAAGAAGAATGTATACAAACGATAGGTAAACGGGCGCAAGTAACGAATTAATAAAATTTTGCAAAGAGTAGGTAGAATTTATGGAAACTGTATTCCTATTCACGAAATGAAGGTAACATGCGGTCATAAGAGCTGGCGTAAATCGGGTAACCCACACGAAACTTGATTCATGTGCTTGATAGGTAAGTAGGTCTTTAATATATCAAAAAAAAATGAAACAGACGTAAGTGAAAAAGGCAGTGATTAAAAAAAAAACATTTTCTTATTCCGTAACCAACTCTTATTGTAACAAACGACGTAGATAGTAGCTATTCAGGAAGTGTTTTGCTTTTGTTTTTTTTTTTCAAAATTTAATGTTGGTCTAAGTATGTCTGTTAGTCCAGAAATGTCAAATAAAATGTATAGTATTATTGGTACTGGTGCACTTAAAGTAAGTGCTAAGTCTCTAGGTATATAAAGTATTTCACCACATTAGAATGTTGCTTCAATTTCCTTGCAAGTTCGAACTAAAATGCCGATGCCGGTTCCTAGACAAAGTGGGTCGAGGATAAATCATGTTTGAGATAAAATTTCTTTATTCTGAGTTAAGACAATAATTTTAGTTGTATTTTACTAAAAACTTAAAAAAAAAGAAAAATGATAGACATTATTTTTGGATACTCTAAATATATCTACGGATGGTTTCGAATACCTACATAAAATTTGTCTGTTATAATTTCATCAAATATCCACTCAATTGCTTTTGGTAACCGTGGTTACCAGCCGTAACTCTTATTTTGCATAGGAATAAAGACGATTGAAGACGAAAGTTTTTGGTCAGTGTGTGTTGCCAGTGATGACGTACGGGACTGAAACGTGGTCGCTTTAAGCTAAGCTTGTGAATTAAATTGTAAAAATTTCAAAGCAAATGAGTGGATGTACATAAAGGTGATATTGCATTACCATAATCTGGTGTTTGACAGCAACTCACAGCGACACCTCTGTTATTATTTACCTAATAATTAAAACAATCGAAAATACACTGGTAGCTGCGAGTTGTTGTCAAACACAAGATATTATGCGGAAGCCGCATGTCATAAAATATTTATGATTTATGACATTGAAGTCTCAACATCGTTATATTTGAAGTTTTTGAATTCATACTGTAAAATTGATAATCAGGATGCTGGTTTGATATTTATTTAATTATCTTGTAATTATTTACTACAAATAAACAAATAATTATAAAAGAAAATAATCAATTATAACTAAAAATATAAAATTTAACCTAAAGCTACCTATAAAGATAAAAATTAATTATAAAAAGAACAAATCCTCCATGGATGCTGGTTGCCTATAAAACTATAATAAAGAATGAAAATTCTTATCATATTTCATGTCAAAGCCAAAATACGTGCACATTTTTTTCAATATTGTATTTTAATATGCTTAAAGAGCTTAATGATCACAAAAAGTTGTTGATCAATATCGAAATGCTTAGTAACAATGTCACGTAGTGTGCAGTAAAAAGAGGAAATTCAAGAAATAAGAAACATCCTATCGTTTAAGTCAAAGGATTAGAGGAAGAAGGAGCGCCATATACACACGTGGTAAGTTCTTTTTGCCGCGTGGTGACAGCAGTAAGAATACATTTGTCACCACCCCAACTCTTCCCGTGGGTGTCGTAAGAGTCGGCTAAGGGATTCAAGTGTCACTGACCAGTTATTTATCGGAGATTGATGACGGACAGCAGCGTCACCATAGTGGACTGCGATCGCCAACCCACTTGCCCAACGTGGCTTTATTCAGCAGTAGACTGATGATGCTGTGATTCTATTATTATTAACTTGTAAACGGAATTATTTATGCGAAGATTCCCATCTTAAGCACTTGTCATTAGATGTGGTTGTATGCTGCTCACGTATTTTCCAAAGTAAATGTATACTATATACAGGGATTGTTGTTCATAATCAGACATAGAAGTCACGGTGGCACGAACAAGATTTTGCTAGGGACTTCCACTAGATAATATTTTATCGATAAGTTATTCTTTCTTATGCATGGCAGAAAGTCGTCTGCGTGTAATATACGCGAGTTTATCCGTTTTCGTAGTTTTATTTCATGTGTAATCCTCGCGGTAACCGAAGAAAATATTATCGTTTATTTATTTAGTATTTTAGATGATGATGATGATGATGATGATGATGATTTATTCAGTAGGTATGCCGATGTAAGACGAAGTAATGAATGATTAGTAATTAGGTAGCTACCTGAACAATATGAATATTTTCATTCACAAATCCATTTTCCTCCTGCACAACCTTCTACTGATTACCTGTATTGTCTCGCAAAAACAAAATACAATCGGAACTTTGCTTTACAAAATTACGAGATTAATTATAAACTTGACTTACTTTCAACCGGTCCTCGCTCTGATTGAAAATTGCGATAGTTGCGCGTGCGGCGGCCGCGGCTGTTTTGGTCGCACTGACGGGATCGGAGCGCGCGCTAAACTCTTGAGCAACTGAACGGGCCAAATGAAGCATGGTTGTGTTTAGTTACTGGAAGTTAGGGTGCGTTTATGGCAGATACAATTATTGTATATGTGTAATGTAAAATTTATTTTATTTCTTTGGACGACAACAGGTTAAATATTATATTGTTATTATTTACTAAAATTAAGTATCAATGTTTATTTATAAATTACTAAAGATATTACACATGTTATACATTTCATAATACTATCAAACTAATACATTAAAAACACAAAAAAATAGAACTTGAAACTAACACAAATTACTAAAATTAAATTACACTACATTATACACAGCTCATTATGTGTAAATAAAAATTAATCGATTAATCTGATTTACTTGAACCTCTAGAAAACGGCTTCGAATAAAGCATAGTAAATTGACTATTTTGTATGTGTGGTACAGGGAGGAATTCAATGAAGATTATTCACTATTCAAAGTTAAATTGAATAACTTTGCCACTTAATATTTGACTTAAATGTAACATTTTTTTATGATTATATTTTATTATAATACACAAGGTGGACTGATGACCTGGTGAAGGTCGCAGGAGTCCGCTGCATGCGGATGGCACAGGACCGGTCATTAAGGCAATCTTTGGGAGAGGCCTACCTATGTTAAGCAGGGGACGTCTATCGGCTGATGATGATATTTTATTAATTATACAACTTTTCATTACATTATCATTATACAAAAATTAACGAAAAAAAAACCTTTTTAAAAACAAGCTTTTATTATTTGTTTATAAAATGAACTAAAAAGTTAAAAATAAATTAACTCTAAAAAGAAATATAACACTTTGTAACTTGATTGTAACCTTTAACGACAAATAAGCGTCTTCGTCTAGGACAAAATAATTCCATATTGTACAAATTTATTTAATTTTAACACTAAAACTTTTCACCATACATAGTTATTCAATGTCGTCCCCCCTCTTTATCATAGTCCCCATTTATAAATGAAAGCGTGTTACATTTAATACAACACAACATTTTCCTCAAGCTATCACAATGTAACACGCTTTCATTTATAAATGGGGACTATGATAAAGAGGGACGACGACATTGAATAATTATGTATGATGAAAAGTTTTAGTGTTAAAATTAAATAAATTTGTACAATATGGAATTATTTTGTCCTAGACGAAGACGCTTATTTGTCGTTAAAGGTTACAATCAAGTTACAAAGTGTTATATTTCTTTTTAGAGTTAATTTATTTTTAACTTTTTAGTTCATTTTATAAACAAATAATAAAAGCTTGTTTTTAAAAAGGTTTTTTTTTCGTTAATTTTATTTTTTACTTTTGAGTACCTCTATTTTTAATTCGAGATTTACTACGACGTAGTTCGCAGCGCGTAGCAGCGTTATTCCGTTATGAAGTCCGTAGTTCGTTCACATGATTATGTAATATGTACTGATTTAAATATCAATAATGTTGAAATTATGTAATCACCTGTTAGTTATTTGTAACGTTTCTCATTCTATCCATTCTTTTAATGCATCAACATTACAAGGTTTCTTCGACGTCAATTTGGAGCAGTCAAGTTCTTCGATTTAAAGAACTGCTAAAGACCTAACTCGGCTTAAAGCTACATATTTACATTAAAATTATTAAATTTATGTAAAATTGCTAGATTTACGTTAATAATTGTAAAGGAAAATTGTACATGACATCATAATTATATACTTTGAATTATTTTTTGTTTAGTCTAGTTTGTTAGTTATTTTTTATTATAGTTTGACATTTATAAATACTAATATTATCTTTAAATATTTGCACACCTGCAGGCAGGTTGAATACGCATGAAATGTATAGGTATTACCTAGATTTAAGACCTCTGTAACCGTATTCTGGCAAATAAATTATTTGACTTTGACTTTGACATAAGCTTGACCAGCAGCGAACAATTTGGAGCCTAGATAAATAACAGCATGATCTACAGTAGTTCCCTGCATTTTATGCACAGTTGAAGCCCAAGACAAGACAATCGGGATCGGGAGCATTCTTCTTTCAGCTGTGCCGTGATTAAATTTAGCAGGAAATTGAACTGATTTAGGGTGTCTTATGTGAATGCCATCGTTACCAAAGTCTACGCGAACCGATGGTACATCGCTATCGTATAATTGAGCACGTCTGTAATACGGCCATATGATTTCAGTGATGTGACCTATTGCTCCATTCACAAGTCCCTTAGCAACGTCAACGTTAGAC
>JALPQI010009239.1:0-43042 GCA_025490895.1 Thaumatotibia leucotreta
CGTTGAAGTAATATAGTGTATCTGGCTTGATCTTATTGAAACTGATTTCAAAAAGAAAATGGAAAAGGAAAGAGTGAAAGAGAGAGAACGACAGAGAGAGAAAGAGAGACACAGTGTCAGACAGAGAGAAAGAGAGAGAGAGAGAGAGAGAGTGGAATAGAGACACAGACCGAAAGAGAGAGAGACAAAGAGAGACACAGTGTCAGACAGAGAGAAAGAGAGAGAGAGAGAGAGAGAGAGAGGGAGAGAGAGAGAAAAAGAGAGACTCTGAGTTAGACCGAAAGAAAGAGACCCTAAGAAAGCAACGGAGAGAGAAAGAGAGAGATAGAGAGACACAGAGTCAGACAGAGAGAAAGAGAGAGAGAGAGAAGAAGAGAGACACAGATTCAGACCGAAAGAGAAAGACGCTGAGGAAGCGATGGAGAGAGAAAGAGAGAGTCAGAGAGACACAGTTCAGACACAGAGAGAGAGAGAGAGAGAGATAGAGAGAGAGATAGATAGAGAGAGAGAGAGAGAGTCAGAAAGAGAGAGACTTAGAGTGAAAGAGGAAGAGAGACACAGAGTCAGACCGAAAGAGAAAGACGCTGAGAAAGAGACGGAGAGAGAGAGAGAGAGAGACAGAGAGACACAGAATCAGACAGAGAGAGAGAGAGAGAGTAAAAGAGGAAGAGAGACACAAAGTCAGACCGAAAGAGAAAGACGCTGAAAAAGCGACAGAAAGAGAGATATAGAGAGACACAGAGTCAGACAGAAATAGAAATACTTTGGGAAATACGTGGCCTGGACTAGACCGGTGGGGAGAGGGATAGGGAGAGGGGGAAGGGGAAAGTGGGAGAGAGAGGGCCAGAGAGAGAGAAAGAGAGACAAAATGTCAGACAGAGAGAAAGAGAGAGAAAAAGGAAGAGTGTAGTGAAAAGAGTGATAGAGACAGCGATAGAGAGAGAAAGCAAGAGAGAGAGAGAGAGAGGGGAAGAGAGACAAAATGTCAGACAGAGAGAGAGAGAGAGAGAGAGAAAAAGGAATAGAGACACAGAGTCAGGCCGAAAGAGAAAGACGCTGAGGAAGCGATGGAGAGAGAAAGAGAGAGTCAGAGAGACACAGTTCAGACACAGAGAGAGAGAGAGATAGAGCGAGAGAGAGATAGAGAGAGAGATAGATAGAGAGAGAGAGACAGAGTCAGACAGAGAGGGAGTGAGATTGAAAGAGGAAGAGAGACACAAAGTCAGACCGAAAGAGAAAGACGCTGAAAAAGCGACAGAAAGAGAGAGATAGAGAGACACAGAGTCAGACAGAAATAGAAATACTTTGGGAAATACGTGGCCTGGACTAGACCGGTGGAGACAGGGATAGGGAGAGGGGGAAGGGGAAAGTGGGAGAGAGAGAGACATTTACAGTACCTTGGTCTCCAGCTTGTGGTCGCGGAAGGTGAGCGTGAAGGGGCGGCAGTGCTCGGCTCGCAGCCGGTCGATGGAGCGCGCGTCGATCGCCTTCATGAGGTACTCGTTCACCTCGTCTTCTGGCTTCTTGTACTGCCCGGGGCCTGGACTAGACCGGTGGGGAGAGGGATAGGGAGAGGGGGAAGGGGAAAGTGGGAGAGAGAGAGACATTTACAGTACCTTGGTCTCCAGCTTGTGGTCGCGGAAGGTGAGCGTGAAGGGGCGGCAGTGCTCGGCTCGCAGCCGGTCGATGGAGCGCGCGTCGATCGCCTTCATGAGGTACTCGTTCACCTCGTCTTCTGGCTTCTTGTACTGCCCGGGGCCTGGACTAGACCGGTGGGGAGAGGGATAGGGAGAGGGGGAAGGGGAAAGTGGGAGAGAGAGAGACATTTACAGTACCTTGGTCTCCAGCTTGTGGTCGCGGAAGGTGAGCGTGAAGGGGCGGCAGTGCTCGGCTCGCAGCCGGTCGATGGAGCGCGCGTCGATCGCCTTCATGAGGTACTCGTTCACCTCGTCTTCTGGCTTCTTGTACTGCCCGGGGCCTGGACTAGACCGGTGGGGAGAGGGATAGGGAGAGGGGGAAGGGGAAAGTGGGAGAGAGAGAGACATTTACAGTACCTTGGTCTCCAGCTTGTGGTCGCGGAAGGTGAGCGTGAAGGGGCGGCAGTGCTCGGCTCGCAGCCGGTCGATGGAGCGCGCGTCGATCGCCTTCATGAGGTACTCGTTCACCTCGTCTTCTGGCTTCTTGTTCTGACCGGGGCCTGGACTAGACCGGTGGGGAGAGGGATAGGGAGAGGGGGAAGGGGAAAGTGGGAGAGAGAGAGACATTTACAGTACCATAGTCTTATTGAGACTGTTTTCGAAAAGAAAGGGAAATGGAAAGAGTGAGAGAGAGAGAGAGAGAGAGCGAGAGAGAGACAGTGTTACACAGAGAAAGAGAGTGAGAGAGGAAGAGAGACACAGAGTCAGACCGAAAGAGAGAGAGAGAGAGAGAGAGAGCAAGAGAGAGACAGTGTTAGACAGAGAAAGAGAGTGAGAAAGGAAGAGAGACACAGAGTCAGACCGAAAGAGAGAGAGAGACGAAGAGAGACACAGAGTCAGACCGAAAGAGAAAGACGCTGAGAAAGCGACGAAGAGAGTGAGAGAGAGAGAGAGAAAGAGAGACACAGAGTCAGACCGAAAGAGAAAGACGCTGAGAAGGCGATGGAAAGAGAGAGAGAGAGAGAGAGAGATAGAGAGACACAGAGTCAGACAGAAATAGAAATACTTTGGGAAATACGTGGCCTGGACTAGACCGGTGGGGAGAGGGATAGGGAGAGGGGGAAGGGGAAAGTGGGAGAGAGAGAGACATTTACAGTACCTTGGTCTCCAGCTTGTGGTCGCGGAAGGTGAGCGTGAAGGGGCGGCAGTGCTCGGCTCGCAGCCGGTCGATGGAGCGCGCGTCGATCGCCTTCATGAGGTACTCGTTCACCTCGTCTTCTGGCTTCTTGTACTGCCCGGGGCCTGGACTAGACCGGTGGGGAGAGGGATAGGGAGAGGGGGAAGGGGAAAGTGGGAGAGAGAGAGACATTTACAGTACCTTGGTCTTATTGAGACTGTTTTCGAAAAGAAAGGGAAATGGAAAGAGTGAGAGAGAGAGAGAGAGAGAGAGAGAGAGAGAGCGAGAGAGAGACAGTGTCAGACAGAGAAAGAGAGTGAGAGAGGAAGAGAGACATAGAGTCAGACCGAAAGAGAGAGAGAGAGAGAGAGAGAAAGAGACGAAGAGAGACACAGAGTCAGACCGAAAGAGAAAGACGCTGAGAAAGCGACGAAGAGAGTGAGAGAGTGAGAGAGAAAGAGAGACACAGAGTCAGACCGAAAGAGAAAGACGCAGAGGAAGCGATGAAGAGACAGAGATACACAGAGTCAGACTGAGAGATAGAGAGAGAGAGAAAGAGAGACAGAGTCAAACAGAGAGAGAGAGAAAGAGAGAGAGACAGAGTCAGACCGAAAGAGAAAGACGCTGACAAAAAGCGACGGAATGAGAGAGATAGAGAGAGAGACAGAGAGACACAGAATCAGACAGAGAGAGAGAGTGAAAGAGGAAGAGAGACACAGAGTCAGACCGAAAGAGAAAGATGCTGAAAAAGCGACAGAAAGAGAGAGATAGAGAGACACAGAGTCAGACAGAAATAGAAATACTTTAGGAAATACGTGGCCTGAACTAGACCGGTGGGGAGAGGGATAGGGAGAGGGGGAAGGGGAAAGTGGGAGAGAGAGAGACATTTACAGTACCTTGGTCTCCAGCTTGTGGTCGCGGAAGGTGAGCGTGAAGGGGCGGCAGTGCTCGGCGCGCAGCCGGTAGATGGAGCGCGCGTCGAGCGCCTTCATGAGGTACTCGTTCACCTCGTCTTCTGGCTTCTTGTACTGCCCGGGGCCTGGACTAGACCGGTGGGGAGAGGGATAGGGAGAGGGGGAAGGGGAAAGTGGGAGAGAGAGAGACATTTACAGTACCTTGGTCTCCAGCTTGTGGTCGCGGAAGGTGAGCGTGAAGGGGCGGCAGTGCTCGGCTCGCAGCCGGTCGATGGAGCGCGCGTCGATCGCCTTCATGAGGTACTCGTTCACCTCGTCTTCTGGCTTCTTGTACTGCCCGGGGCCTGGACTAGACCGGTGGGGAGAGGGATAGGGAGAGGGGGAAGGGGAAAGTGGGAGAGAGAGAGAAAGCGAGAGAGAGAGAGAGAGAGAGAGAGAGAGAGAGAGATAGAAAGAAAGGGGGAGTGAAAGAGAGAGAGAAAGCGAGGAAGGGAGACTTAAAGTAGTAGTATCTTACAGAGACGATAGGATATGTTGAAATAATATAGTGTATCTGGCTTGATCTTATTGAAACTGTTTTCGAAAAGAAAGGGACATGGAAAGAGTGAGAGAGAGCGATAGAGAGAGAAAGCAAGAGAGAGAGAGAGAGGAAGAGAGACAAAATATCAGACAGAGAGAGAGAGAGAAAAAGGAAAAGAGACACAGAGTCAGACCGAAAGAGAAAGACGCTGAGGAAGCGATGGAGAGAGAAAGAGAGAGTCAGAGAGACACAGTTCAGACACAGAGAGAGAGAGAGAGATAAAGAGAGAGAGAGAGATAGATAGAGAGAGAGAGACAGAGTCAGACAGAGAGAGAGTGAGAGTGAAAGAGGAAGAGAGACACAGAGTCAGACCGAAAGAGAAAGACGCTGAGAAAGAGACGGAGAAAGAGAGAGAGACACAGAATCAGACAGAGAGAGAGAGAGTGAAAGAGGAAGAGAGACACAGAGTTAGACCGAAAGAGAAAGACGCTGAAAAAGCGACAGAAAGAGAGAGATAGAGAGACACAGAGTCAGACAGAAATAGAAATACTTTGGGAAATACGTGGCCTGGACTAGACCGGTGGAGATAGGGATAGGGAGAGTGAGAAGGGGAAAGTGGGAGAGAGAGAGACAATTACAGTACCTTGGTCTCCAGCTTGTGGTCGCGGAAGGTGAGCGTGAAGGGGCGGCAGTGCTCGGCTCGCAGCCGGTCGATGGAGCGCGCGTCGATCGCCTTCATGAGGTACTCGTTCACCTCGTCTTCCGGCTTCTTGAATTCGCTTCCTTGCTCGACCCTGCGGAAAATGAGGGTTGAGTATTGGCTTTGCAATAGTGGACTGTCAACATGGTAAAAACTTGTTTGGGTCAAACTTAAAATCATGTTATGACTTATGAGTCTTTCCGGTGGTCATTTTAAAAATTAAAAGCAATGAGAGTAATTTTGTTATTAAACCCTTATTGTCATTTAAAGGCACTCCTTTCCTATTCATTTGTATGATAAAAATCACGACTACACTCCTACCAGTTGCTTACTATTGGCCACTGGAAAGAGCGGCTCTACAGTTCAGCTGAACACGCACTTTTTCTTTCCCGTGGTCGATAGTTAACAGCCTGTGGACAGGTAGTAATGATATTTATCACACAACGCAATGAAAAAGGTACGTCTTAATGAAGATTAGCCTTTCATGAGAAAATCAAGCTTTATAGGCCTTAACTTTTAGATTGTCCACCGGAAAGACTCCGAACCTGGGATTTGTGTTTGACCCGTTTGCTGGCTGAATATTTGCTTAAGCGGACGCCCTTGGGAGGCTGTTTTATTTTATATGAAGTCTGCAACAACCTTTCCAGGGGAGCTACCAGGATCTCTTAAATCCGATTCAGTTTAGATTCTGCTTGTCAGTTTTTGACAGTTATTCTATGGATTTGACACATCGCGATTCAATTTAGGTCCGAAACTGCATCGCATTAGTAGATGGACCTCCAGACGACGCAAAGGAGCCACGCAGATACGTCGCCTAAATATAACTATAATAGCTTTAATAGATTTTTATGTTTTGTGTTCTTTGTAATGTATGTACCTTGGTTTTATTACCGTGCATCATACTGTGTGACTTATTAGAATAATAAATAGTAATGATATCTTTAGGATCTGCCCTGAATGTGAAATCATTACTCGTGAAATTTTTCTGATAAAATTCGAAAAATTTTGGTGACTGTTGAGGGTTTATCGTTTATACTATTCTTCTCAGCTCAGTCGGCTTTATTATAATTATTGAACATGAAACTGTACATATTAATATTATAAACGTGGCATGTATCAGCCCTCCAAAAATCACCCCAACCAACACTCCAAAATCATAGCAAGATTAAACAATAATATCTCCCAAAGGGCTTCCAAGTACTACATTATAATATATGCCACATTAAAATGAAGCTGCCCACAGTACCCGCTTGGCTGAGTTTCGGAACCGTTCATCTACCAAGCAAAAACCACCTTTACCCATTACAGTTTCTGACTTAAATCGCAAATTTTGACCATTACCTGTGAAGTGCTAAATGGGAGAATAATTCAAATCTCTGATTTAAACCAAATCTAATACGGACAGATAATAGCCTCCGGCGAGCGGCTTTGATATACTCGGAAACGACCCAGAATTACTATAAAAGTAAAACCACGTCTCTTAACCTAGCTGATTGTTTGCCTCTTTCTTTCTCATCAATATTTCTGTAAGACGGAAAAGGATAAACGCTACGAGAATCTTATGAATAAAGGAGTCTTTAGTTTATGCGATTATAGGCACTATTGTAAGTATAATAATAATAAAAAAGAAAAAAAAAAAAAAAAAAAAAAAAAAAAAAAAAAAAAAAAAAAAAAAAAAAAACCGCTGTGACAGTGACAGACGTGTCTGCATATAATTTTGATAAATATTTATTTTATACGCGGTTTATACACCAAAATTGCGATGAAACCATCTCAGTGACCTTAACAATGACTAAGATGTTAAAATTACAACAACGCAACAACACAAGCAGTCACAAATTCGCAATGACCATTTTGACATTTGTCATGTCATGTGCAACAAAGTTAGACGCGTAAAAGCAAATTAATGCAGACAAGAAGTCGTACAAAAGCGGAGACTACCACCAGCGCACGACCCCCACCTCCGCCCGCCTCGTCCAGCTCACCGTCCACATCGTCGTCGGGCGATGACTTTGCTACGGCGCCCGACACAGACGGATCCAGTGACGAGAGCGGGCCGCCGCCGCCGCCGCCGCCACGACCACCTGCGCGACGAGGGCGGCCACCGCTGCCGGCACGCTTGGGGCCCGCGGGACATGCTGCCCCGCCCACGGCTCCCGCTGCCGGTGGTGTAGTGCGACGCATGCGATGGACTCAGACGATGAATGAGAATTGCATGCGCGCCTACTACGAGGCTACAGAGGGGGGAACCCGACTAACCGCGTACCGTTCTAGGATTCTGCCTCTGTTTCAGGCTCTTGAACCCGCCATCGCCGTATCGGAGCAACGACTAGCGGATCAGGTGCGGGTCATTCTACGTTCTAAACGTTTGGATGACTCGACACTTGATCGGCTTCGCCTGCAGGCTCTCTCGACTCGTGCAGCTTCCACCTCGGCGCGGGACCAGCCCGCCACGTCGCCGGATCCGGTGCCGACACCCGACCTGGCACCGGGGGCGCCGCGGGTTGATCCCAGTGCCGATGAGGAGTATTTCGCGAGTCAGAGTGTAAGTACTGCAACTGATGAGCATCTGAGGAGGACTTTGGAAGAGGCGATTATGGAATATCGCTCCACACCCAATTCTAGGCCACGGTTACCACGCTTGCCCATGAATAGACGCAATCTAGCGTTAATGGGAGCCCTAAACGCTTTACTGGAGCCGTACATACGGTCCAGTAAAGATTTGGACGATACGCACTCGATCATGTACTGTGGGGCCATCGCGGCGTGCCGTGTTGCTCGAGTCAAGTTTCCGGACGCTGACCGTGCACCTAGGACCGCCGGGGGTGTCCCCGCATGGCAAGTGCGGATCGAGCGTCGTGTCGACTCGTTTAGGACCCTCATTGCAAAGCTGATCTGCTTCAGGGGGGGCAATAACCGCCCCCGAGTAATGCGCTTTGTGAACCAGGCGTTCGCGGGAACGGGCATCATGCCCTGCGACTACATGGCCAACCTCACAGAGCGCATTGACTTTCTGAAGCAGAAAGTTTATGCATGGGCAAGCCGTATCCGCCGCTACAGAGAGCGTGTGGATCGATTTCAACAGAACCGCCTCTTCCAAAGTGACCAAAGGAAGTTATACCGAAAGTGGGAGGGAACCGATCATCATTTGTCCGACGCGCATCTACCGGATACTACTGCCATGACTGATTTCTGGCGTAGCATCTGGTCGGTGCCCGTCGGACACATCGAGGGCGATTGGATGAACGTTGTTGAGCGTGAGTGCGAGAGCATCGAACCTATGGAGGCAGTTGTCATCAGCCCCGATGACGTAACTTGTGCCATCCGCCCTGCCCAGAACTGGAAAAGTCCTGGACCGGACGGATTGCACAACTTCTGGCTAAAATGGTTTCGGTGCTCCCACTCGCGATTAGCAGCGCAATTCCAACAAGCCATTGAGCTTGGTTCCCTGCCTCCTTCCTTAACAACAGGTGTAACCTTCCTGCTCTACAAGTCTGGTAGTACCACGGAACCGAAAAACTACGACCCATCACGTGCTTGCCTACACTCTACAAGCTCCTTACATCCATTTTGAGAGCAAAAATTAACACGCACATTGTTGCAAACAATGTTCTGGCCTGTGCTCAAAATGGATGTCGGGTTGGGTCCCGTGGTACTAAAGAGCTCCTCCTCATCGACATGACCATTTGCCAGCAAGTCCGGCGTAACAAAGGGGCCCTCTCCGCCGCTTGGATTGACTACAAGAAGGCCTATGATTCGGTGCCCCATTCATGGTTGAAGAGGGTCTTGGAGCTGTATAAAGTTGATGCAGCTTTAAGATCCTTTCTCGGCGCGTGTATGGGGCAGTGGACCACAGTCCTTCGTCAACCAGGAGGCGGAGATGACCGCTCTGGCCCGCAGGACTTCATAAGGATCGAGCGAGGAATATTCCAGGGTGACAGTCTGAGTCCCTTATGGTTCTGCCTAGCTCTGAATCCCCTCAGCACCCTGCTGAAGGATTCAGGACTAGGTTGCCGGCTTCGGAGAGAGGGTGAAGTCATTTCTCACCTTCTGTACATGGATGATCTCAAATTATTTGCGCCAAATAGCCAAGACTTGTTGGAGCTACTGCGAACCACAGAAGTTTTCAGTAGTGCCATCAATATGGAGTTTGGTGTCGATAAGTGTGCGGTTATGCATGTGCAGCGGGGGAAAGTAGTAAATTCAACAAATTTACAGCTTTCTGAGACAATGTCGTTCAGATCTATCTCGGAAGCAGAAACCTATAAATACCTTGGTATGTCACAGTCTTTGGGTATTGAAGATATGGGAATTAGACAGGCGGTGAAGGAGCGCTTTTTCAGCCGGCTCACAAAAGTACTTAACAGTCTTTTGTCAGGAGGCAACAAAGTGCGCGCCTTCAACGCTTGGGTAATGCCCATACTCACATACTCCTTTGGGGTACTAAGGTGGACTCAGACCGAGCTGGACGCCCTGGATCGAAGGGTCCGTACACTGCTTACCACACATCGAATGCTACACCCGCGCTCATCAGTTATGAGATTGTACATCCCGCGGAAGTGTGGGGGCCGCGGCTTCCTAAATGCCAAAAACCTTCACAACCACGAGGTGTACAATCTCAGAAACTATTTTCTTAACAATGAGTGCGGGATGCATCGTGATGTGGTGGCAGTAGACCGGAACCTCACGCCGCTCTCCTTGGCAAAAGAGAACTGGCGCAAACCTGTGGTACTAAGCACCGAGGACCGCAAGGCGGTATGGAAGAGCAAGGAGCTACACGGGCGGTTTTACAAGGCCCTCACGGGACCTGACGTAGATCTGCTCGTGCATGATGAACTGCACGGTCGTGCACGGTGAACTGGCTACGATTCGGGGACCTCTTCGGGGAAACCGAGGGTTTTGCCTGTGCAATTGCTGACGAGGTTATCATGACGAATAACTACCGGAAATATATCCTGAAGGACGGTACGGTCGACATCTGTCGGGCATGCCGCCGTCCCGGTGAGTCACTCAGGCATATTATTTCCGGTTGTTCTCAGATTGCTAACACCGAGTACTTGCACAGACATAACCTCGTAGCCAGTATTATACACCAGCAGCTTGCTCTTCGATACAGCCTTGTGGACGTCGAAGTGCCATACTATAAGTACACAACTGCACCAGTTCTCGAAAATGGTCGTGCCACGCTCTATTGGGATCGACCTATCATCACGGACAGGACTATTGTAGCCAATAAGCCTGATATCGTGCTGGTAGATCGATCGCAGCGCCGGGCTGTGCTCGTCGACGTCACCATCCCCCATGATGAGAATCTCGTGAAGGCCGAGAAGGACAAGTCCAGTAAGTACCTAGACTTGGCCCACGAGATAACCGCCATGTGGGATGTTGACTCGACGATCATAGTCCCGATAGTCGTTACAGCGAACGGTTTAATAGCGAAGAGTCTCGACCAACATCTTAAGAGTCTCTCGCTAGATGGCTGGATCAAGGGTCAGATGCAGAAGGCGGTAATCCTGGACACGGCGCGGATAGTCCGTCGGTTCCTCTCTCTGCGGCCTTAACCACCGGCAGCTTGGGCCCGCCCCGTTGCCGGCGGCACCCTAGGTTAGGTTTTTTATAATGTGTTTATGTGTTTTGTATTGTTTTTGTATGTTTTATTGTATTTTACTTTTATAGACATTTGTATAAAAAACCTAACTTAAGAGAATAGAAAAATAAAGGAATAATAATAATAATAATCCATTTATTTTCAGGCATCGAAGGCCCATAGATACATACCTTACAAACTAACATACATATTAACATAAATTATTAATCTAAGTTATTTTGGCGACATAACAGGAAGTCTCTGTTTCGTCGCCTGATCCGGCGTAGGATTTGGCAAACTCCCACGGAACCGCCGAAACACTACCCCCTTCGGCCAGAAGTCGGCGCTTGCGATGGTGTCCTGCAGCGACCGCGGCACGCGCACCACAAACGAGCTGAAGTGCACGTAGTGGCGCGACCGCAGCTGGAACACCCTTAAGTCGAAGCGGGTCTTCTTGCGAATATATTCCACCACATCATTGGCCGTAGCGGAATAATGCAGGCGCGACACATAAAGCGCCAATGAGAGGTTTAAGCGAACTTCGCTTGAAAGGTATTCAGGAAACAAAGCTTTTGATGGTTCAGGTGAGTTTGAAACTGAAGTTGTATTGTAAAACATGGGTTCGGAATAAAATAGAAATGTGGCGAGAGTTGCTACGAATCGTGTTAGCCTTACTTAACACGAGAAAGGGGTAGGTAGACCGCGTGAAATTGTTATAGGTAATTTCGCCAGAGTTGAGGTAAATGATTACACACACATCCAAATGAAGTACTAATTGCAAAAAATGTAGTGAATGAATGAATGACTTGCGTCAAAATATTGAAGCAAATCCCTTGAACAAACTTTTTGGTCAATCTTACAGTTGCAATTGGGTTTGCTGTCAGTACGAAAAAATAACACACGGGAAATTTCAAATTCCTCGTGTGTTTACATGACATGTTGATGTGTGCGTGACCTCAACACTCGTGGAACTATCTACAGGGTGTAATCGATAAGTGTTTACAGGCCATAATTCCGTAAATATGAGAGATTTCAGAAAATACGTCCCTGATATCGAAAGTACGTTACCCAACGAGTAAAATTACATTAATAACTTTTTCTAAATAGATGAAGTAATATTAAAAATACTAACTTAAAACGCTCCCATACATTTAATATAACGACTTACAGCCTTAAAGAAAGTCGGGTGTCGTAAGAGATAAAACTGTTAGAGATTCGTTATTTGTACGAATACATTGTAATAAAATAATAATACTACCGTTTATGAAATAATTATTCTAACATTTATTCTTAAATAAAAAAATATTCGTTTTAAACTAGTCTTTGAATGAACGGTTACGTACTAAATGTATTGGAGGGTTTGAAGTTAATATTTGAGATATTTCTGATTTTATTTCAAAAAAGTTATTAGTGTAATTTTACTCGTTGGGTAATGCACTTTCGATATTAGTTAATTTTTTTTCTGATATCTCTCATATTTACCGAATTATGGCCTGTAAACACTTATCGATTACGCGTCTACATTGTTTACAACAAATTATTTGTATTTGTATTGGTCACTAAGCTCAATGGCCATTGAGTGGATCAATCAGTTGACTCGTCGAAAGTGTGAGTAGAGTTGCCGCCGCGTTGGCGTGGAGTTGTTATAATGTGTGAAAACCAGCAACGTGCGGTCTCACAGACACTGGATTATTCGAAATTGACAATAACTGAACTCAAGTACATCGTTCACGCCTCTGTGACCCTGTAGGTACCTTTGCCCGGCCCCTCCACACTGCCGACCATGCTGTCGACTCGTTCAGACGTGCACTCATTTAGATTTGGTGAGTAATAAAGTAGCATCGTCCGTGAGACCGCATGTAGGTGGTTACGATTATATTATAGTGTCTCAGTGACCGCACGTAGGTGGTTTTGTGATACAAATAAGACGTAGGTAGTCAAGGGTTAAATATGAGACCATTTTTTGCTACCTGTACCTACCTAATGACTGTAAAGGTAATGACATCGTGTACGTTAATCTACGATCCGTTTTTCTTGAAATATTGAAGAAAGAAACAGGTTCGGTCTAATGTGATTTTGGCAAAAACGTGGCTAAGGCGTGAACGACCATTAATTACTTGAAGACGTTGATCAAATTCTTAATGCTATTACGTTTTTACACAGCGGCATTCCTTATAATATAACTTATAAGTACAGCGTGTTTTATTGCCACGTTTAGATTAGACTCCATTTATTTAGCTAAAGTTTAGTACTTTTATGTTACATGTTATTAGTTCCTTACATTCTCTAAATTCCTCATAGCTTTCAATCATATCCGAGGCGAAGATATTGGAGGAAATGTACATTACAGTATGAGAAAATTATCATCAAAATTGGTGATTAGACCAAATAATTTGTGTAGTTTTCTTTAAAGTATCGATATCGATAAAATGATATTTCTCTCACTGGCTAGATACGATTGTGTTTTGTTTTACCCTGGAAAAGCCGAGCTCTGATGGTTACAAAAACGAGACAAAGACGTTACTGGTAGCTCCTGCTTTAATGTTTAAGACACAAACGATAAGATAACAATAATTCTTAAACATACCTAATCACACTGATTTAATACGCAAATGAATGTGTGCCACTAGATTTTAACATGTATACACGATTATGCCCGTTTTCCACTGCGAGCGGAGCAGTCATTAATGGGTCCGCTTAACTTTCACTGCTGCTAGCAATGTACCGAGGAGAAGTTTCATAAGTTGCGAAACTTCTAAAGAAAATGTTCCCAGCAAAGTAAATTTTACAAGGAATCTAATCATGCCAAAACCTTTGTATATACATGCCTTTTAAAGTATATTTTACGCCTCGTTTATTCAATTGTCGTAATCTCCATAACAATTTTTTATAAGTTCTCATGGAAACATTCCGAGTAATTCCCGCAATTTTGAGAATGTTCTGCAACTTGTACATTGCTAGCTGTGACTCGCAGCCGTCAACTGAATACTGCCCTTAGCGAGCGATGAACGTGAAACGGAGCCATTAATGAGTCCGCTCCGCTCTCAGTGGAAAGCGGTCATTACTGTTAAGTAAAGAGCTCTTACTTGGCTGAATTCTTGCCGTGCTGTGATCCATGGCCCATTACTCTCATCTCCTTCGATACGTTCCCGTTTAGCGAGAATGAGTTCTGTGGCTTCTTGTCCTGGGAACAAAAACAGAAACCTCACTCATTAAAACAAATCGCACATTACATTGTAACATCTGAATATTGAGGTAGTTTCTGAGGTAATAAGGAAGCCATTGAGTAAATGACTTCATTTGAGATAATTAGGTAATATCTGAGGTAATGAGGTAACTTCTGAGGTAGTGAGCTAACATCTGAAGTAATGAGGTAACATCTGAGATAATGAGGTAATATCTGAGGTAACGAGGTAACATCTGAGGCAATGAGGTAACATCTGACGCAATGAGGTAATATCTGAGGTAAAGAGGTAACATCTGAGGTAACGAGGTAGCATCTGAGGTAATGAGGTAACATCTGAGGTAGCTCACCACGCGGCTGGAGTCCCCCGGCACGATGAGGTAAGTCTCGATGTTGTGGTCCTTGAGGTAGGCGTTCCGCTGGTCGCCGTGGCCTGGCTCCACCTTGTAGTCGGTGCCGAGGCATTGTAGTGTCTCCTTTGTGATGTGGACTCGGCTGTAACAATAGGCTCTTTTATTATTTTGTCCTATGTGTCATGACACTCATGACAGAAAACGCTAAATTGTACATAAATATTTTCACTTTTTTTAACGTAAATTTGCTTTTCCATCCAGTCTAATCCTTCTTTGGCAGCCTCCGCAGCCTAGTTGGTACTGTTGGTAGTGACCCTGCCTACGAAGCTAGTTAAAATCCCATATATATCCAAAAGTTTTTGCATATACGGGATTCGCGTGATAAGGCTGCCACCGAAGTCACGGCGTTTGAAACGCTCGGAGAAATGCCCAATTAAATCATAATAAAGAGATTTTTTTTCTCGATTTCTTGGTTGTCTCCATAGTGAAAGTTGTTTAGCGTTAACGTTCTTAATACCCAGTTCACTCTTGTTCCAAGACCCAGATGCCACCCTATATATTCATAATTACGTGATGTGAAGTCAGCGAATTTTCAGACCCATTTTTGAAAAGCAATTTTGTAAAGCGCAGCTTCCACGTTTTGTTTGTTCGTAGTTATGGATACATAAAACTGGTGCACTGTAAGGTTACTCCCACGTTGGAAGTGAGTGAATCATTAATCAACTTTATTTAACTCCCGACGTAACAGTGTAACTTTCCGCCCACGCTTAGTAATTTAATATCAAGAACTAAATAATCAGGAGTTTAAAGAACGTTACTCTCTGTATAGGGTGTTTAACCCTTAATTCGACAGCGTCCTAAATACTGGACACCACCCTTATCTTTAGGACTTTGACCCACTTTTCATATTTTTGTTCGAACCAGTATTATTAAGACATAGAGTGCCTTATGGTCAAGGAAAACATCGTAAGAAAATCCGCATACATGTGCGAAGATATTCAAGGGTGTATGACCAACAAGTATTGGGCCAAGTTTGATGTCGAGTTCCGGAAAATGGCCAGATAAAACAAAACAACTATTGAGTGCCTAGGGGGCTTACGCACGCACGACCATCCCTTGTTTCTGTCCAATTAAGGCGTAACCCTTCGTCTGTTTTCAAAAATGTGCTTTCAAAAATTATGTCCTTGAATTCACGTTGAAAAGTCTAATTATAATTTGAATTTTAACGGCAAGAGAAACCTCATCAGGACAACATACCATATGAGAAGATACTCGGTACTCACCCAGCCAGCCCATGTAGTTGGCCAGTGTGACATCGTATGTACTATCAGACTATCACTTTTGAGTTTAAGTGACATAAATTGCATTATGTGACACTGTCTTGATTTATTTTAATATCGAAATTGAAGTTACTTATCTAAGAGGTCAAATGTTACAGAATAATCTTTTTTTGGTAATGGATAATTCCTTAACATCGATAAAATAGTTTGGAAAAACCCTCTGACAACTAGATTTTCGCTATGAAAATTCAGCTCCTTGGATATTAGAGCAAAAAAGACAGTTAGCTGCCTTTCGTATACAATTGACGATTATGCGTTAGCAATTGGCAACTTGTCTAAGCACCCAGCTATGCTATTCTCTTATTTACACATTCGACGCTGCGTTCATCAACGAGCAGCGCAGCGCTGCGAAAAACGGTATTCACTAACGTAGAACAGCTCGTCGTCGAACTGTAGGCGATAACTCTCGACGCAGTGTAGTTCCAGCTCACGCCGCATTCGTCGCCGAGCGCTAGTGTCGTTTAAAGTGCATTAGTGAATACCATTTTTAGGCTCGACGCTGCCGCAGCGCTGACACAGCGCTGATAGCAAGGCGGTTTCCTTAGTGAATAACACTGCAGGCTGTTGGGGAAGAGGCTGAAGAAACACTCACCCAGCCACTCCGCCGCTCTCCATGTAGTTGGCCAGCGTGACGTCGTTGGACCACACGTCGAACTGCCACTTGCGCAGACCGAGCACCACGCAGTGCACGCGGCCGGTGTGGATGCCCACGCGCATGTTCACGTTGACGGCCATCACTTCGCGGACCAGGATGCTTAGCCAAGTTGCCAATCGCTAGCGCTTAATCGTCAATCGTAAACGAAAGGCAGCTACCTGTGTTTATCGCACTAATATAAAAGAGTGACAGAAAGGAAAACTACGATACGCTACTAAGCGCTAGCGCTTGGCAACTTGGCTAAGCATCCTGGATGCTTAGCCAAGTTGCCAGTAGCTAACGCTTAAGTAGCGTATCGTAGTTTTCCCTATCTGTCACTCGTTGATACAAGGAGTGGAATCTGTCAAAGGGATTGACTAAACTATTTCATCAACTTATCGATATTACGGAAAAGCTCATTACTAACTTAAAAAAATATTCTATAGCATTTGACCGCTTTTATAAGTAACTTACATTTCGATATTAAATTAAATCATATCAGGCGTCAACACTTTTATATTGACATCACATGTGCCCACAAACTCTGTCTTTTTTTAAAACTTAAGTGTCATAAATAGCATATGTGACACTGTCTTGATTTATTGTAATATCGAATTTGAAGTTACTTATCTAAGAGGTCAAATGTTCCAGAATAATCTTTTTGTTTGTAATGTCGATAAAATAGTTTGGAAAAACCCTCTGACAGCTAGATTTTCGCTATGAAAATTGAGCTCCTTGGATATTAGTGCGACAAATACAGTTAGCTGCCTTACGATTAAGCGTTAGCGATTGGCTTGTCTAAGCACCCAGGCTGTTGGGGAAGAGTTGGCTGAAGAAACACTCAACCAGCTCCTTGGATATTAGTGCGAAAAAGACAGTTAGCTGCCTTTCGCTTACGATTGAAGATTAAGCGTTAGCGATTGGCAACTTGTCTAAGCACCTGCTGTTGGGGAAGAGGCTGAAGAAACACTCACCCAGCCACTCCGCCGCTCTCCATGTAGTTGGCCAGCGTGACGTCATTGGACCACACGTCGAACTGCCACTTGCGCAGACCGAGCACCACGCAGTGCACGCGGCCGGTGTGGATGCCCACGCGCATGTTCACGTTGACGGCCATCACTTCGCGGACCAGGTTGCTTAGCCAAGTTGCCAATCGCTAACGCTTAATCGTCAATTGTACACGAAAGGCTAAAACGAAAGCTACCTGTCTTTGTCGCACTAATATGCAAGAATGACAGAGAGGGAAAACTACGATACGCTACTAAGCGCTAGCGATTGGCATCTTAGCTAAGCACCCAGGATGCTTAGCCAAGTTGCCAGTAGCTAACGCTTAAGTAGCGTATCGTAGTTTTCCCTATCTGTCACTCGTTGATACAAGGAGCGGAATCTGTCAAAGGGATTGACTAAACTATTTCATCAACTTATCTCAGAACTTATCGTCAGTCGTGCCGTGTGGTGACGGCAGTAAGAATACATTTGTCACCACCCCAACTCCTCCTGCGGGTGTCGTAAGAGTCGACTAAGGGATTGAAGTGTCACCGACCATTCTACAAGATTGACGATGGGCAGCAACGTCATCATAGTGGACACATTACTGCGATCGCCAATCCGCTTGCCCAGCGTGGCGATTATGGGCATTTACCTCCTAATGCGTCTATACGCGTAGTTAAGAGGAGAGGCCTACGTCCAGCAGTGAACTAACATCGGCTGATGATGATGTTAGCAATTGGCAACTTGTTTAAGCACCCAGACTGTTGGGGAAGAGGCTGAAGAAACACTCACCCAGCCACTCCGCCGCTCTCCATGTAGTTGGCCAGCGTGACGTCGTTGGACCACACGTCGAACTGCCACTTGCGCAGACCGAGCACCACGCAGTGCACGCGGCCGGTGTGGATGCCCACGCGCATGTTCACGTTGACGGCCATCACTTCGCGGACCAGGATGCTTAGCCAAGTTGCCAGTAGCTAACGCTTTCGATGTTAAATTAAATCATGTCAGGCGTCAACACTTTTATATTGACATCGCATGTGCTCACAAACTCTCACTTTTGAAAACTTAAGTGTCATAAATAGCATATGTGACACTGCCATGATTTATTTTAATATCGAAATTGAAGTTACTTATCTAAGAGGTCAAATGTTACAGAATAATCTTTCTTTGGTAATGGATAATTTCTTAACATCGATAAGTCGATAAAATAGTTTGGTTAATCCCTCTGACAGTTAGATTTTCGCTATGAAAATTCAGCTCCTTGGATATTAGTGCGCCAATACAGTTAGCTGCCTTACGATTAAGCGTTAGCGATTGGCTTGTCTAAGCACCCAGGCTGTTGGGAAGAGTTGGCTGAAGAAACACTCAACCAGCTCCTTGGATATTGGTGCGAAAAAGACAGTTAGCTGCCTTTCGTTTACGATTGACGATTAAGCGTTAGCGATTGGCAACTTGTCTAAGCACCTGCTGTTGGGGAAGAGGCTGAAGAAACACTCACCCAGCCACTCCGCCGCTCTCCATGTAGTTGGCCAGCGTGACGTCATTGGACCACACGTCGAACTGCCACTTGCGCAGACCGAGCACCACGCAGTGCACGCGGCCGGTGTGGATGCCCACGCGCATGTTCACGTTGACGGCCATCACTTCGCGGATCAGGATGCTTAGCCAAGTTGCCAATCGCTAACGCTTAATCGTCAATCGTAAACGAAAGGCAGCTACCTGTCTTATTCGCACTAATATGGAAGAATGACAGAGAGGGAAAACTACGATACGCTACTAAGCGTTAGCGAGCTAAGCATCCTGGATGCTTAGCCAAGTTGCCAATCGCTAACGCTTAGTAGCGTATCGTAGTTTTCCCTCTCTGTCACTCGTTGATATTAGCAAGGAGCGGAATCTGTCAAATGGATTGATTAAACTATTTCATCAACTTATCGATGTAACTTAAAAAAATATTCTGTAGCATTTGACCGCTTTTATAAGTAACTTACATTTCGATATTAAATTAAATCATGTCAGGCGTCAACACTTTTATATTGACATCGCATGTGCTCACAAACTCTATCACTTTTGAAAACTTAAGTGTCATAAATAGCATATGTGACACTGTCTTGATTTATTTTAATATCGAAATTGAAGTTACTTATCTAAGATATCAAATGTTACAGAATAATCTTTTTGTTTGTAATGGATTATTCCTTCACATCGATAAGTCGATAAAATAGTTTGGTCAATCCCTCTAACAGTTAGATTTTCGCTATGAAAATTCAGCTCCTTGGATATTAGTGCGACAAATACAGTTAGCTGCCTTACGATTAAGCGATAGCGATTGGCTTGTCTAAGCACCCAGGCTATTGGGGAAGAGTTGGCTGAAGAAACACTCAACCAGCTCCTTGGATATTAGTGCGAAAAAGACAGTTAGCTGCCTTTCGTTTACGATTGAAGATTATGCGTTAGCGATTGGCAACTTGTCTGAGCACCTGCTGTTGGGGAAGAGGCTGAAGAAACACTCACCCAGCCACTCCGCCGCTCTCCATGTAGTTGGCCAGCGTGACGTCATTGGACCACACGTCGAACTGCCACTTGCGCAGACCGAGCACCACGCAGTGCACGCGGCCAGTGTGGATGCCCACGCGCATGTTCACGTTGACGGCCATCACTTCGCGGACCAGGCTGTTGGGGAAGAGTTAGTTTTAAGACTGGTATAGTGTCTTTGCAAAAAGGCTTATTTATCTACGAAGTTGAATATTGTAGTATATAATATTGAAAATATTCCTTAGATATTATTAAAATTATGTAAAACTGAGGCAGAAACTAGTACAGTTAATAGTAGTTTGGGCATCATCAGGCATCTCCACGTAACACTTGACATGATCTTTACGAGCCTTTAGCAGATGTGACATGCCCTAGGAGTTAGGCACTTGATCTGTATAAAATCCTGTCTAGACTTACATAGCCTTTCTTCTTGGTCAAATCCTCATGACTGGATCATGGCCACTAATAGACTCTTCCATATTAGAGCTTAGCTCTGAATACTCACGAAACAGCGTCGATCATGTTCAGACACATTTGCATTCATCACTTGACATGGTCTTTACGATCCTTTAGGAGACTACGTAGGAAACATATGCCTTAACCTAGCCCTTGACGGCCCCCGACCCCCGCGTTGTGAAGGCTGACATGAGACATGAGTGTGAATGAGCTTACAGTAGACGATGCCCAGGATCGCGCAAAGTGGAGGAAATGTAGCAGGAAAGCGGACCCTGGCAAAGGCCAGGATAACGCTAGGTAGAAGAGAGACGAGAAGAGGAGACGTGACAGGCACTAAGGAGTTAAGTTCTTGACCAGTAAAAAAGCCAGTTTAGAGTAGTCCTTATGTCTGAGGAACATGACTGTAAGCCTTTATATTGTAGCTTGACTTTGACATGCAGTATGGTCAATCATGGAGAGGCCTACTAGGTCCAGCAGTGAAATGACAGGCTGATGTATACTCACGCAATAGCGTCGATCATGTCCAGTCCCATCTCCACGCAGCACTTGGCATGGTCGTCGCGGGCCTCCGGCAGCCCTGACACGCAGTAGTAGCAGTCACGGAGCAGCTTGATGCGGAGGATCCTGACCGCTTTAAGCCTTTATATTGAAGCTTGGCTTTGACACGCAGTATGGTCGATCTTTAAGAGGTCTACGTCCAGCAGTGAAATGACAGGCTGATGTATACTCACGCAATAGCGTCGATCATGTCCAGTCCCATCTCCACGCAGCACTTGGCATGGTCGTCGCGGGCCTCCGGCAGCCCTGACACGCAGTAGTAGCAGTCTCCGAGCAATTTGATGCGGAGGCAGTGGTGCTCGGTAGCCAGACGGGCAAAACTAGAAAATAACTTACCAATAGGCTCGTTTATTGAGGCTCATCACCACGTACTTGACATGGTCTTTACGAGCGTTTAGCAGACGTAATACTGAGAAGTTAGGTACTTGAACAGTATTAAAGCCTGTGACATACATAGTTCTTTTTGTCATCCTCATGTCTGACGATCATGGCCATTAAAAAGCTCTTCCATATTAGAGCTTAGCTCTGAATACTCACGAAACAGCGTCGATCATGTTCAGACACATTTGCATTCATCACTTGACATGGTCTTTACGATCCTTTAGGAGACTACGTAGGAAACATATGCCTTAACCTAGCCCTTGACGGCCCCCGACCCCGCGTTGTGAAGGCTGACATGAGACATGAGTGTGAATGAGCTTACAGTAGACGATGCCCAGGATCGCGCAAAGTGGAGGAAATGTAGCAGGAAAGCGGACCCTGGCAAAGGCCAGGATAACGCTAGGTAGAAGAGAGACGAGAAGAGGAGACGTGACAGGCACTAAGGAGTTAAGTTCTTGACCAGTAAAAAAGCCAGTTTAGAGTAGTCCTTATGTCTGAGGAACATGACTGTAAGCCTTTATATTGTAGCTTGACTTTGACATGCAGTATGGTCAATCATCGAGAGGCCTACTAGGTCCAGCAGTGAAATGACAGGCTGATGTATACTCACGCAATAGCGTCGATCATGTCCAGTCCCATCTCCACGCAGCACTTGGCATGGTCGTCGCGGGCCTCCGGCAGCCCCGACACGCAGTAGTAGCAGTCACCGAGTAGTTTGATGCGGAGGCAGTGATGCTCCGCAGCCAGGCGGTCGAATCTGAGGAGGAACGGAATTTTAGAATACGGGATGGTTATACTGCTACGAACAAGTAAAACATGGGAGCCGCACGCCATATTATCGAACCGGAATCAGAAAGGGATTCGAAGTTACTGTTGACACAACATTTACCAAGAAACGAGTTATTTAGATGGAGTGAGTGATTGATTATTTTATTATCTGCAAGTCTTTGCACTTAAACTATGAATATATTATTATGAATGTAACTATGAATATATCCTAGATTGACTTATACACTGTTCATAAATGTTATGTCAACAGTGCTTTTGAATCCCATTCTAATCGCGGTTTGATAATACTAAATTGGCCCCGTTGGCAAATGTCATCCCCTCTTCAATGCATTAGGATAATGAAACTAATGAATTTTAATATCAATCTGATCAAACTTTTAATTGGCTATATTATACAAGCGGATTGGCGATCGCAGTAATGTGTTCACTATGATGACGCTGCTGCCCATCATCAATCTTTAATCAAGTATGGTCAGTGATACTTCAATCCCTTAGTCGACTCTTACGACACCCGCAGGAGGATTATGGCAGCGTGGCGATTATGGGCATTTACCTCCTAATGCGTGTATGCGCCATAGTTAATAGGAGAGGCCTACGTCCAGCAGTGGACTATCATAGGCTGATGATGATGATGATGATGATATTATACAAACATTTGTCAAAGATTTTGCGCCGAAATTTGAGCGGTCCAAGAAACGCGCTTTGTCCTGCTCATCTTGGCACAATTGAATAATTGTTTTTGGGGGCATTTTTGAGCTGGCGTTAGACGTCCATGTTATTATGGTCGCAGTCATACTGATACAAGGCGTGATGTTGTGAGTGTTGTGTGTAGACCTAGTGACAACCCTAGTCTAGAAGTGAATAATCAAGACCGAGTACGGGTAATTCGAATACCCGCGCAGCTAAAAGGTATTGTATATTAATATACATTTTCTCACAAATCTGCTTGCGAACAGAGGTGTAACGTCATGTCCTGGGGCCCATTTCTGGAAAGCTTGTAACTTGTAATACAAGTGGAAGTCTCTTTTTAACACTATTAATTAGATAAAGACTTCCGCTTGTATTACAAGTTACAAGCTTTCGAGGAATAGACCCCGAACGTCAGGATAATATTAAACGTAAGTTTACGCGATTAAGATCCATTTGTCATTAAAATATGTGCATTGTGAAAATAAAGAATCTTTCTTTCTCGTGATGAAGAATCTTTCTTTCATTTCGATGAGTTCATCTGACACTAAAGTTCTTACCTAGTTCGAGTCCCACGTCGAGGTAAACAACTTTGCTCAGCGACCAGCGATTAATATGTGTAGCAGACACACAAATAAATGTCGTTCCCGCGATTTGAACTCTATGCCTATCATGAGATACCACCGCGTTATTGACACGAACTTACTTTCTATCCATCCCGCTCATCCTCGCTTATGGGTGCGAGCGAGCCGGATAGAACGTCATCGTCATTATCATCATCATCATCAGCCTATGATAGTCCACTGCTGGACGTAGGCCTCTCCTATTAACTATGCGTATAAACACATTAGGAGGTAAATACCCATAATCGCCACGATTTGGCGGTCGCAGTAATGTGTCCATTATGATGACGCTGCTGCCCATCATCAATCTTTTAATAATAAATAATGGTCATTGACATTTCAATCCCTTAGTCGACTCTTATGACACCCGCCGGAGGAGTTGGGGTGGTGACAAATGTATTCTTATTGCCGTCACCACACGGCATAGAAAGTAAATCTACACAATCAACAGGAGAACAGTAAATTATATTTATTATATTTATGTAAAGTCTGGGGTAAGATAAAAGTTGGCATAAATCTGAGAGTTTTCGGGCATTCTCATTTGTAACCTAACCAAACCTATTTCTGTTCACAATATAAATGTTTACTCACAGCCAATTTAACCGACTCGTAAGTAAACGAAGGACTTACCACAAAGGGCTCAAGCTAAAGTACTCTCAAGCACGTATTTCTTCGGACAAGTCCTGAATAAACCATACAAATGGTCACCCTTTGCTGGCCCACATACGTCTACTTAGGTAACGAAGATCGTATGTCTTTGAGTTGGTATATTGAGATACGCTGTTTTACTTATGAGGAAGTTACTCCTATTCGATTTAGTTGCAGCAAACAAGCTGCAAAGAGCGGAACTAAAGTATTGTGTACAGTATTTTAACCAGCTAGTACATGTGTTTTTTTAACGACAAACGTGTCTTGTATTTTACAGACAAACGGGTCTTAATCGCGTAAACTTACGTTTAATTATATCCTGACGTTTCGGGCATGACGTTACACCCGTGAAAGTTTAAATCAATATAAACGTGTCTTGATCGCGTCAACTTACATTTAATAATAATCCTGGATGCTTCGCCAACTTTATATTTATATAATTATTCTATTAGAGACTTCATCTCTAGTTAATGTACTATATCTGTATTCTATATTAAATCAAATTTATGTTTCGTTGTTAATTGTAAGATGTTACAAAACTATTATTTGAAAAAAAAAATCCCGCCGAGTTTATTGCCGGATTCTTCTCAGGCAGTAGTGTAGGGTTAGAACCGGAAGTAGCTTTTTTTTTCTCTCATTCGCTATTTAGTTTAACGATTCAAAAGCGCTCGTTGCGGAGCCTAATTGAATAAAGAATATTTTGACTTTAACTTTGACTTTGAATTTGCCAATCGCTTACGCTTAGTAGCGTATCGTAGTTTTCCCTCTCTGTCACTCTTTCATATTAGGCAACAAAGACAGTTAGCTGCCTTACGGTTACGATTGACGATTAAGGGTTAGCGATTTGCAACTTGTCTAAGCACCCTGGAGTTTTGGCATGATGCTACACCCATGGTTGCAGGCAGACCACAAGTCGAGAGACCTGCGACTATCTGCTTCTACCGTCTGACCGTCTGCCTGCGACCATAGGCGTAACGTGCTGCAGTCAGAATAATATTAAACGTAAGTTATATCTCTAAACTATCAAATGTTCGTTCTTACATCTCACGGGTTTGTTTTGATTCAATGTACAGTCAAGGGCAAAACTATGTTTACACTTTTGCACCTTATGTTTACGGCATAAGATGAATATAGGGCATAAATATGTATACACTTGACATATTTATGCCCTAGACCGTACTAAGTTAAAATACTGAAAATATTTTAACTGGTCGAATACCGAATGAAGACCTAGGATGTCTAGGTATATTGTGTACTATTCATAAGAATGCTGACAATGCTACTTATATAGGACAGAGAGAGCTATACTAATATGGAAAGTCAGCCATATTTGTTTACATTTGTTTTTGTTTTTTATTTATGAGCGGTAAACACTCGCGGTCAAATACTTAATAAGGGTCAGTGGCACGTTTCTCGAGAGCTTGTAGCTCGTAATACGAGTACAAGTGGAAACCTCTTTTTCACACCATAAGTTAGATAAGGACTTCCGCTTGTATTACAAGTTACAAGCTTTTGAGAAATAGGCCCCTAGTGTAAGTTTTCGTATGTAGAAAATACTGCAAGCGGGCTGTTTGTAAACAGAGAACATTCTTTAACACCAGATTATATTGACTTGTCAGATAACGTATAGAAACAGTTTTCTTCAATTATTGTTGCCCTAGGAAACAATTGTTACTAGACAAAAATTAGCTTGGCATAAAAAAAACGTTAAAACCTTAATTGTTGGACCTTAAGGCCAATCCACCCCACGTGTGCTGCACGTGTGCGTGGCGTGCGCGTTGTAGCAATGTGTTGTAACATGTCATAGTAGATGGCAAACCGCTTGCGTGGCGTGAGCGTGCGTGTGACGTGCAAGCGGTGTGCCATCTACTATGACATTTCCGACGTTACAACGGGCACGCGTACATGCACGTGCTGCACTAATTCGGTGTTTTTTTTATGTGACGAAGGTAGTCAACTGACCTCTCAGCCCACCTGATGGAAAACAGGAACTGAGGCTCATGAACATAATGATCAGAAAATCTCCTATGCGCTGCCTACCCTGAAGACTTAGATGGATTGCCTCTATCTATGCCAGTAATTACACCGGCTATCTTACCCCCAAACTAAAACACAGCAGTTTAGCGGCAGGGTAACGGGTAAGACGGTGGTAGCCACCAAAAGAATGTTACTTTTATTGGCCTTTAAGAACGTTACTTTTAGTTACGCTACGCTACAAAATGCAAAACCACAAACTCCCAATAATTTACCTATACAACGAATTCTCATCAAACAATGGCTCAGTTAAGGGTCACTTCGCTTCAACCAAATAAGAATCAGAAACACAGAGCAGAGAAACCAAACAAAAAACAAAATAGCACATGAATAAGCAAGATTTTCAACCTTATGTCCACAGGAAAAGATTCTAGAATTGTCTGCTAACATTTGCGATGGATCAACCGAATAAAGGTTCCATTGATTTTCGAATTTCAAAATAGGATCGTTTGAAACTGATTGCAGTTCGAAGCTAGGGATGTACTTTATTCGAATTGGAATAGAATTCAGAGTCGAATATTGAGACATTGTTAGTTCGGTGTTGACGGTTTTTTTTTCTGTGTATGCCCTAGAGGTTTAGCCGTTCGGCTTTTTCGTTTTAAATGCACGCTGTTTTTGAGTAATAATGGTCTTGTCCTCTTTACGAAAAAGAAGGATCGGAACTAGAGTTTGTTTGTGTGTTTTTCACAATTCGTTTCCAGGATGTGTTTGTTTTCTATACTTTTAAGGCCATGCCGCACCGGAGCGTGTGCACGAGCACGTGTGCGTTGTAACGTATGAAATGTCATATTTGATGGCACACCGTTTGCGTGGCATGCACGTGACGTGACGAAATATTGTACGTTATTAAGGGCTTAAAGAACAAAATCACGATTATTTCCATAGGTATATGTATGAAGGGTCCACGGAAAGAACATGTCTAGTCAATTCAAATTACAGAAGCAAAAACCACCTCACTTTTAACAGAATAAGTTGTGCATTTGCCCGGATTTTTTTAGGCACTGGACATGTTTTTTCCGTGGACCTTTCAAATAAGAATAGAAGCCAAAATTAAATATCCGTTTTAAGTTAGTTTTTTGCCCATTTTCATTCACTTTATGCGAGCAGTGCAATAAAGGAGTTATAGCATTTTTATAGATTCATAAAGGTGGAATAAGCGAGAGCTCAGCTTACTGCCAGGCGTCTAGCTTTAGGGTGCGGCTCCACGGACGCGGAGCGGAGCGGAGCTGTCCAAAATTCACCAATTCATTCATCATCATCATCATTATCTGCCTATGATAGTCCACTGCTGGACGTAGGTCTCTCCTATTAACTATGTGTATAGACGCGTTAGGTAAATGCCCTTAATCGCCACGCTGGGCAAGTGGATTGACGATCGCAGTAATGTGTCCACTATGATGACGCTGCTGCCCATCATAATTCTTTTATCGAATAATTGTCAGTGACACTTCAATCCCTTAGTCGACTTTTACGACACCCGCAGGAGGAGTTGGGGTGGATACAAATGTATTCTTACTGCCGTCACCACACGGCCAAATTGACCAATTACATTTTTCAAATTCAAAATTCGAAACACTGTAATGCGGTCTCATTGGCTGAGCTCCCACAGCTCCGCTCCGCTCCGCGTCAGTGAAGCCGCAACCCTAAAGGTGCATTCAGACCAAAAGAGCATTCGCTGTTCTATCCCCAGCTCTACGAAATCAACCAATCACGTTTTGTGTAACGATCGAATTTCGTAGAGTAGGGGGTTAGAATAGCGAATGTTCGTTTGGTCTGAATGCACCTTAACAGTCCGCAGCAGAGCATTTCTCAAAAAGTATGTACATTTGGATAACGTCTTCGATATTTATAAAAATTAGTAGGCTGGTAGAGTCAATGTTGCTAGGCAGGATCCACCACATATCCCAAGATGTTTGTACGAAACGATCCTTGTTTGTTATCATCATCATCTCAGCCATAAGACGTCCACTGCTGAACCTCCTGAGGCCATCTACTGAGGCCCTCTGGACCTCCATAAATATGTACCGGTTAGATGCGACCTGCATCCAGCGTGTCCCGGTGACCTTCATAAGGTCGTCTGTCCATCTTGTGGGTGGACGTCCTACGCTGCGTTTGCCTAGCCGTGGTCTCCACTCGAGCACTTTTCGACCCCATCGACCATCTGCTCTGCGTACAATGTGGCCTGCTCATTGCCACTTCAGCTTGCTAATCTGGAGGGCTATGTCAGTAACTTTAGTTCGCCTACGGATCTCCTCATTTCTGATTCGATCACGCAGAGAAACTCCGAGCATAGTCCTCTCCATAGCTCGTTGAGCGACTCTGAGTTTAGAGATGAGGCCGATGGCGAAGGACTACGTTTCGGCGCCGTAAGTCATCACTGGTAACATACATTGATTGTGATTATTTTTATCATAATCACGATCGACATCTTACACAAATCAACCTAGTCCCACGGTAAGTTCAATTAAGGCTTGTGATGTGGGTACCAGGCGACGATATATATAATAGATAGATACGTAGGTATAGATACTTATAGATATATACACAGCCACGACCAAGGAACAAACATTTGTGATTAATAAATACACAAAGAATGCCCCCGCCGGGATTTGAACCCGGAACCTCCAGCTTCGTAGGCAGGGTCACTACCAACTAGGCTACAGAGGCTGACAATATATATGGAAGTATATTTATATAGAAGTATTGTATTATTATTAACTGTAAGTAAGTATGGATCCATGAAATTGACACATGCACCTATTTTCGATCTCTGTGTGGCCCCAAGATTGACTGGTAGAGATGAATGCCTTATGACATTAAGTTCGCTTTTTGTACTATTTATTTGTGCAATAAAGTTTAAATAAATTATGTTCGGAAGATGTGTTTGAGGAGACCTTTTAAAAGGCCTTTGGGCAGCTTGAAACTCATTGTAAAACTATAGGGTAACCTTACCTTAAACCAGCAAGGGTCTTAACAACCTACACGAAGGGGTAATGTTACATTTCATCCCTTTTGGAACCGTACAGTCGCCATCAGAAACATCGTATCGTCTGGAGCGTTCAAAAATATCTAATCACCTTTATTGCCATAACGATAGAGTCGTGTTCAGATATTTTAGAGCGCTCCGGACGCTTAGATATATCTGATGGCGATCGTATTTTATTCATAGCTTAATTGGTAAAGTGATCGTGGTCCTGAAAGTGTCGATATTGGTTTAACCTCTTCTAAAGCTTATTTTTAATTTTCAGTCAATGGTCCCAGTGCACTTTAATTCTGTAATACGAGTAACTAGCGGTCGGAATTATGGGTGCAAAACTTTAACAAAACTTGTTAGTGGACTTGACATAGCACATACATCCATAAAATATACATTTTTAGTACAGATGGTGCCTTTTTTAGGCTCTAGTGCGAGAAGTGTGTCATTTTACGTCAGGTCCAAAACTTCGGAGGGCCACCTGCACTTAAAAACGTCGTACAAGACACGTAAAAATATTAAATTCGTAACTCGTGTCGATTTAAAACACTGCCTATCGGTCGTGTTTTAAAACATCGCCACTCGTTTCGAATTTCACGTTTTTCGCACTTGTGTCGTAATGTACTATTTTGAGGTTCAGTCAAAGGCAAGATGTATATGAAAATACTGAAAAATTGGTCCCAGTGCACTTTAATTCTGTGTAATAAGTAGGGGTCGGAACTATGGGTGCAAAACTTTAACAAAACTTGTCAAGTGGACTTGACATAACACCTACGAACAAATAAAACATGGAAGCCGCACGCCATACTGAATTGCCTTTCAAAAACGGTTCTGAATTTTAGTTGACAAGTGTGACCCCCTCTTCAATGCATCACGGTAATTAATTTAATATCAACCGATAAAAACTCAAACCGCCATTTAAAAATAGTTGTGATCGGTCCATCAAAGTTTTGATTGGCTATATTTTATAAACGTTTGTCAAAGATGTTGCGCCGAAATATGCGCGGTGTTAAGAAAAGCGCTATGTCCTGCCCATCTTGGCACAATTGAACAATTGGTTTTGGGGGCATTTTTGAGCTGGAATTAGACGTCCATGACGATTCCAGCCTAATTCCGTAATATTCGTATTTTTCTGGGCTGCAGTGTTCCCACATGTCAACTTTAAGGTTTTGCACCCATAGTTACGACCCCTATTAATAAGACTGTCGTAATATTTATGACAGGATTCTTTCGATATATTATTTTGTACTTGACTATTCAATTGAGCACAATAAACATAGCGAATGAAGGGTTCACGGAACGAACATGTCTAGTAAATTCAAATTACTGAAGGAAAAACCACCTCACTTTTAACAGAACAAGATGTGAATTTGCCCTGATTTTTTTAAGCACTGGACATGTTATTCTCGTGGACCCTTCAAATGTTAAGTACGACACAGGGTGGCCCAAATTAGGGTAGGGTAGCCTAAATTCACCATTTAATTTATAGTTATTATGTCCGTGTGGTGACGGCAGTAAATATATATTTGTCACTCTGCAGGTGTCGTAAAAGTCGACTAAGCACTGTGGTCCCGTAGTAGGTCATAGAGGTCCAATGACGATGATTGAATAATATCATTATCTTTATCCTAATTACTTACCTATTAGTCATATTAAGTCATGGTATAAAAATAATTGCAACTAGTTTTATAGAACATTTATATTTGGTCATCTGAAGTGAACACAACGGATAAATCCTTGTTACTAGTGTTATCAAGACGCTCATTAGCGTAATACGCGACACGAGTTTAAAAAAAAAAAAAAATTGTTACGCGTTTGCTTTGCAATGGATATTCAAGTTGAAGATATGCATTATATGTTTTGTGGTTCTTTTTTAAATTATGAATACATAATATATTTACTAATGAGGTGCTACGCCAAGGCAGTTAAGTCGCAATACTATTTAGTGTTTTCTGATTTTCATCGAAACTTTTAACAGCAATGCCGGCCGATGCCGGTAATAAATGATATATGATAATGTTTATTAAAAACTCAATTTTACGAATAAATTAAGAAATTTTGCGTTGACTTGCGATTGTGGGCTATAGAAAAGGTCTACGCCTTGCGTTCAAAGGCGTAGAACATGCTACGAAAGAACTAATTTTTATTTAACTGTTTATTTATTTATTTTAAGTACAAATTTGTGTGTGAAATTTGTGTGTAAGTGTTTTTAATAAGAATTCTTATTTTTGAGACTTGATTGTCTGTTAAGAAGACCGATTGCGACATTGAAGGAATTCGTCAAGTGTTTCAAACACTATCACAGTTACTGCCAGATGTTGAAAATGTCAATACCGATAACTTACATTGAGAAGATTTCTCACTTATGCAAGAGAATATGTAATTATTCGTTATTCAATAATAGACAGGATAACGGGAAAAAGATCCAGCGATCAAAATCTCGTATGTTAAAAAAATACAGTGATTGCCTGAACAGCATTGAAGTCTGTAATCTATCGAATGAAAATGTAGATAGTACCGTGCACCTAGCAGAGTGCCTGCCGGATAGTGATTGTTCTTCAACGAGTGGTCATAATTTTAAAAAGGATTTCATGGACTGCAGCAAACGGTCCAAACGGCGCAGATTAGCGGAGCTAGCTAAGGTAGATCATTCTACGATAAACTCTTTGCTTAGTGAATCCAGTCAATCTCACGTCAATTCTGTGGATGAAGTGTTATCTTTTATTAATGAGGCAAAGTTGAGTAATCATCAGTATAATTTGATGAAAGAATTTAATAAGAAGTCTCCGAATGCGTTACCATCCTATCAAAAAAAGTTGGAGGCTAAGAAGCTGTGTTATCCATCAGTGAGTTATGTTACGGAATCATCTGCCGAAATAGAATCATAATATTTTTAGACCATACAACATGCAGAATACTAGAATCACGAAAAGATGTTGTAAAAAATATTGATCTCACTAACGATAACGAGTTTGTTTAAATAGGGAAATGGGGGTTTGATGGGAGTACCGGGCATAGCGAATATAAGCAATCATGTATGTAGTAAATTTGTTATAACTAGTTATGAAATTATTACAAGTCATAAGGAGAGATGTTCATTAGGAGACACATAGATTATATATTTTAATTGTATACACTAATTTAATTACAGGTAGAACTATTTAAAATGTAATAAGATAAACATTCAGGACAGTAATTCGTTTAAATTAGATGTAATTAGTTTAAATATATAATTGTAATTATTACTTTATTTTTATTTTCTTACCGATATAATTGAAGTGCTCTATTACTGTTACTGTTACAAACTATAGTTCTATAAACCTAATAAAATATCATTATAGTACTATAGTTTGTTTATTTAACTGTAATTTACTATAATATTTCATAATTACATGCTTTGGCATGCATTAATGCAGCTGTTAACTGCGCGAAATGCCTATGACCGCCCTTCTTAGGGCGCGGGACCACAGTGCTAAGGGATTGAAGTGTCACTCATATTTTAAAGACAAACGGGTCTTCATCGCATAAAAAACTTACGTTAAATTATATCCTGACGTTTCAGCATTGACGACCCGCTTAAGACCCGTTTGCCTTTAAAATATGAGTGATAATCGTGAAAGTTTAAATCAATAAAGAATGAATGAAGTGTTACTGACCATTATTTAATAAAAGATTGATGATGGACAGCAGCGTCATCATAGTGGACACATTACTGCGATCGCCAATCCGCTTACCCATCGTGGCGATTATGAGCATTTACCTCCTAATGCGTCTATACGCATAGTTAATAGGAGAGGCCTACGTCCAGCAGTGGACTATCATAGGCTGATGATATATGTCTGACAAAAGTTATTCAATAACAGCTTATTTTCACCATTTTTCACATCACATAACATTTTCCTCTGTACAACACTACTTTGTAAAAAAAAAAATGACAAAGACAAATAAATTGTCAATTTCATTTTAAATGCTGCCAAGTTAACTACGAGTTAATATTCACAAGTTCACATTTTACACTAGGTACATTTTTCCCTGTCCTACACTACGTCGTCCAAAAATTATGACAAAAACTTCCTGAGTAGGCTATTTGTATAATAGCTCATCAATCTCATTTTAAACGCTGCCCAGTTAACTACCAGGATGCTTAGCCAATATGCCAATCGCTAGCGCTTAGTAGCGTACTCGTATCGTAGTTTTCCCTCTCTGTCACTCTTTCATATTAGTGCGACAAAGACAGCCTTTCGCTTACGATTGACGATTAAGCGTTAGCGATTGACAACTTGTCTAAGCACCCAGTTTATTTTCACAATTCACACTTTTCACTACATTATCCTCTGTCCCACACTAAGTACTCCGAAAAAATTGAGAACAACTTATTTCGAGTACCTACACGAATAACTCGTGAATCTCATTTTTATACCTCGAGATTTTCTAGCAGGAACGAGAGATTGACAAAATTAAACATCGACATATATCTGTTATCGATAAGTCTTATTGTAGTCAATAAATAAATTTCATAAATAAATAATGCCGTAGCTTAGCGATAAACATGAATGTAAATTATACCACTCAAAATGATACATTATTTTAGAATTTTGAGAATAGAGCCAATTAATACGAGGTATTAGATATTTAGGACCCTGTATTTCTTGATTATCTGTTTTTACGAAGTTAAATAGTATTTTTATGAGAACAGGGTGTACTCATCGATAACATTCATATGTCGATATATCATTTTGTCACTCGTTCCTGCTAGAAAAATAGCGAGGTATATTCATTTTAAATGCTCCCAAGTTAACTACCAGTTTATTTTCACAATTCACACTTTACGCTACATTTTCCTCTGTCCCACTACATCAACTTGTGAGTCAATTTGCGCCACAGGGGCCACTAGAAAACCCCAGCGAAATGAGAGGAGTGCACTGGGCGCATTAATTTTGCCTGTCAGCTCTGTTTTGTATGGCGCAGCGGAGATTAAACGGAGCGATGTAATTTAAATGCCTCTGTGGGGAGTTTGATGTGGTTTGATAAAACAAATAGCGCTTGCTGGATAGTTCGTATGCATGTTTTTGTATGTTAATCTATTTACACAGCACGAAATAACGAATAATACTCAACATCATCGCATTCATCACTTATTTAAGAGCTGGGCTCTTGCGAGTGAAGCATCAGCCTCCAGCGTTGCCTATAGGTGCTTTCAGACCAAACGAGCATTCGCTATTCTATCCCCCACTCTACAAAATTCATTCGTTACACAAAACGACATTCGTCGAAATTTGTTGATTTCGTAGAGTGAGGGATAGAGTGGGCGAATGCTCCTTTGGTCTGATGCACCTTATGTCTATTCTCTGCCATATATTATCTTCCTCGTACTTTGCGACTAATGGGGTAACCTATTCAACTTTCGAAAATCCTTTGTCCGATTTTCACTTGTCCGAAAACGGTTGCTCGAATTTTTATAATCCATATACATTCTTTATCATATTTCTTGAAATGTCTCTACTTTCCTATCTGACCTATCTCACATCAACATTTTCTCGAAATTCGATAACCAGAACATCGGAAGCCAAATTTATTATTTGACAACCGATTTGTTAACCAAGTTTTCATAAATCCGATGCTAAGCGATATCGAAATGTAATTTTACCTTATATCAGTAACCAGAACAACTTTGTATAGTATACATAACGTATAACAATAATAATGCATAATATCCTTAATTATAAAGACAAAATTAACAACAAAACCTCCCGGGGCAGATCCGACTCGGATAGGTTAGGTTAGAAGACTAAGGCGCCTTAGTCTTCGAGGTTATTTTTTTTAACAACCCAGAAAGTACTCGGTTCAGGAACACAGTAAGTACTCGTAAAGTGCAGAATGAAGGGTAGAACGCAACTTCTACAATATCTGCCACTAATACTTGACGCTACATGTTTATTCGAAACAATCAATTCGATTGTTTGATATGGGGTAAAATAAACCTTCGGTCAAAATATTTTACGCTATAAAAAGTAGTTGGCAAATGATACTTCGGAATTTTTACAAGTGTTGATTCGAATCATAAGCGAAATAAAATTGCTGCTAACTGAGAAAGGGGGTAAATAATAAACAGGGAAACGTACTTTCGGGGTAATAAAATTTGGGTCAATAAATAAAATGGGAAAAGTTTTAGGGATACTAATATTCGACTTTATGATAGGTAACCCTTCTTTTCTAAAATTTCAAGCAGTTGCAGTTAAAAACTGGGACCATTATCTGCCAAAAAAATTGACGAATACCTATTTGCAAAAAAAATAGACAAATATTTACCTGAATAGAACTAAACTGAATTCAACGTCCGCAATGACGGCTTAACATGCCGCTAGAAAAGGGCCATTTTTTTTCAAATGATTGTTTTTAAGTAATTGTAATTAAAGGAATATAATTATATGTGTGTTTGTCACCTGGCGAAGAGCTCGTTTAGCAGCCGCGAACAGGATGGTGTATTTGTGTGTGTGTGTGTGTGTGTGTGTGTGTGTGTGTGTGTGTGTGTGTGTAAGTGTGTGTATGTGTGTGTGTGTGTCACCTGACAAAGAGCTCGTTCAGCAGCCGCTCCAGATCCTCGGCAGTGCACTGGTCGGACAGCGACGTGAACCCGCAGATGTCCGCGAACAGAATGTGTGTGTGTGTGTGTGTGTGTGTGTGTGTGTGTGTGTGTGTGTATGTGTGTGTGTGTGTGTCACCTGACAAAGAGCTCGTTCAGCAGCCGCTCCAGCTCCTCGGCAGTGCACTGGTCGGACAGCGACGTGAACCCGCAGATGTCCGCAAACAGAATGTGTGTGTGTGTGTGTGTGTGTGTGTGTGTGTGTGTGTGTGTGTGTCACCTGGCAAAGAGCTCGTTCAGCAGCCGCACAGCTCCTCGGCCCTGCACTGGTCGGACAGCGACGTGAACCCGCAGATGTCCGCGAACAGGATGTGTGTGTATGTGTGTGTGTGTGTGTGTGTGTGTGTGTGTGTGTGTGTGTGTGTGTGTGTGTGTGTGTGTGTGTGTGTGTGTGTGTGTGTGTGTCACCTGGCAAAGAGCTCGTTCAGCAGCCGCACCAATTCCTCGGCAGTGCACTGGTCGGACAGCGACGTGAATCCGCAGATGTCCGCGAACAGGATGCTGTAACAAACAGACACTTTATGTGACAAAGGTAGGCAACTGAGCTCTCAGCCCACCTGATGGAAAGCGGGAACTGAGGCCCATGGACTTCGTGACCAAAAAATCACCAATGCGCTGCCTACCCTGAGGACTTAGATGGATTGCCTCTATGCCAGTAATTACACCGGCTATCTTACCCCCAAACCGGAACACAGCAGTGCAAACACTGCTATTTAGCGGCAGGTTAACTGGTAAGACGGTGGTAGCTATCCGGGCGGACCCTGCACGAGGTCCTACCACCACTCTTATTTATTTATTACTAGCGACCCGCCCCGGCTTCGCACTGGTACTATAACATAAAAACATTCCTCTTGAATTACTCTACCTATTTAAAAAACTCTCATCAAAATTTGTTAGGTAGTTTTAAAGATTTAAGCGTACAAAGGGACATAGGGACATAGAGACAGAAAAAGTGACTTTATTTTATACTATGTAGCGATTCAATAATGCTGTGAACAAATAATATAAATATTAAGTGACGTCCTCGCATAAAGGTGCATGCAGACCAAAAGAGCATTCGCTGTTCTATCCCCCACTCTACGAAATCAACGAGTCACGTTTCGTGTAACGATCGAATTTCGTAGAGTAGGGGGATAGAACAGCGAATACTCTTTTGGTCTGCATGCACCTTAACGCATCAGTATTGCGATACAGCGAGGAAATGCCGCCAGCATCCTCAGTACAATGCCACATATAATATTATACAAAGTGTACAGTTTTGCAAATAAAGACCAATAAAAAAACTAATTGAGTTATTCTACAAAAATATTTATATTATTAATTTATGTTTTTAGTGGCACTATCAAACCGTTATAAGCATAGGTAGGCAGTTTAGTACGAGTTAAGGTCTCCGCCCACTAGACCGTACCATACCATGACCGTAGCATGAACGTATCAGACAAAAAACTATTGTCTGGAAAAGTATGAAACGGTGTTGGCCGGCGCTGGAACGTCCTAGTGGGCATAGTCTCATACTTTTCCATACAAATAATAGTTTTTTGTCTGATACGTTAATGATACGGTCATGGTATGGTACGGTCTAGTGGGCAGAGACCTTTATAGATTGTATACTCGTAGTAGGTAGGACAGTCGAGGTCAAGCACACAATAACATGTCATGTTAACAAAAGGGGATCTTGATATTAGTGTTCTTTTTTTATACTGATAGCAACACCAAATGAAATTGTAAAAACGACCAAAAAGTTTGTAAGATTGACCAAAAACCATTCATTCATACACAACATTTTTTGAAATTTGTACTTCAGTTGGATGTGTGTCTAATCATTCACCTCAACTCTGGTGAAATTACCTATAAAATGAAATGTTATATTATAACAAAAAAAATCCGTGTGGCGACGCTAGTGGGGTTAAATAAAATAAATGTTTGTCACCACTCCAGATGCTCCTGTGGGTCTCGTATGGTCGTAAGGTCTCTTAAGACTAAGTACTTACACCCGTTGAAGAAATTTACTTTTCAACCCAAAGCGAAAGCGAAAATTTGTTAATAAAATATAGACTAAGAGATGATTAAAAATACAACTACCACGTCTAACGTCTATATTTACGATACGCCAATTAAATCGAAATCTGCGACCATATATAACATGGACGTCTAACGCCAGCTCAAAAATGCCCCTATAAACAATTGTTCAATTGTGCCAAGATGGGCAGGACATAGCGCTTTTCTTAACACCGCGCATATTTCGGCGCAGCATCTTTGACAAATGTTTATAGAATATAGCCAATCAAAACTTTGATGCACCCATGACAACTATTTTGAAATGGCGGTTTAAGTTTTTATAGGTTGATATTAAAATTCATTACCGCGATACATTGAAGAGAGGGTGACACAATGTCAACTAAAATTCAGGATCGTTTTTGAAAGGCAATTTAGTATGGCGTGCGGGCCTACTTCCACGAAAATCGAAATTCGTATATTTCGAGGATTTTTCTCTGTCACTCAAACGAAAGCGTCATTAGAGTGAGAGAGACAAATCCTCGAAATTTACGAATTTCGTTTTTCGCGGTAAGGCCGCTGCTTCCATGTTTTATTTGTTCGTAGATCGAAATGGAATAAACAATATTATCGCTATAAAAACTCGTACATAATACATAAATTCGGTCTCGTACTCGTGTATATTTTTATTTTTCGTATAAACACGAAAAGATCACACACGACACGCGACAACCCAATATCGACGATACTTCAAAGAATCAGAAACAATAAGGGGCTGTGGTTGTGGAAAACGTAGATCATTTGTGGAACGCGAAATGTCAATAGAGGGCGAGACAGGTGGCATGGGTGACATGAGATGTAGGCTAGGAGCTTGCTGCTAAATTATTCAACTCATACCTAATGATACAAAAAAATTGAAAACAAATATGGCTGACTTTTCATAGCATTTCACGTCTTTGACACATAATCGTGAAACACGTGTTGCACGTGTATTTTTATGTTAATAGTAATATGTATTTTGAAATATTTTTAATTAATAGTTAATATGTACTAATAAATATGAATAATTTTAAAAATGTATTTGTACTCAAGGTTTAAGGTTTAAATTCGTAATAAAACCAAGATTGTTTTCTAAAAGTGTGTGATTATGTAGTAATGCAAGTATTTATGTTTGTTTACATTATTCTTTTGATTCGACGAATGGCATAGACTGGATAAGCTGCGGATATCTATAATAAGATGAACAACTACCTGGTTCTTAACCTTATTTTGATTCTGCATGGTATATTATCTAATAATATACCTTAATAAATAAATAAAAAAAATACCAGACGCTGCTGTCATGGCCTTGGTTATGTCACAATTTTATACACGAGCGCTATACATGAAGGGTCCACGGAAAGAACATGTCTAGTCAATTCAAATTACAGAAGGAAAAACCACCTTACTTTTAACAGAATAAGGTGTGAATTTGCCCTGATTTTTTTAGGCACTGAACATTTTTTTTCTTGGACCCATGAGCTATTTCCTAACAATCAATTGTCACCACGCCAAATGTGAGACTCATTTGTACAGAACGACTGTCAGACTTCAAAAATACGATGTTCTACTAATTATGTAAAAAAAGGTCATTCTTTGCACAATAACGTGTGTTATAAGGTGACTCAAAGACTGTATACCAGTGGCCTATACCACACAAACTTTACAAGCGTACAATTCTACAAAATTGACAAGTTTTTGTATGGGAATTTATACGGGCGTGGGATACGTTTAGCGGTTTACACTATTTTTTTCAAGCGGCACGAGAATTTTTACATTCAGGTCTCGGTCTATGAAAGGCCCGCATCTCAAATTGTTTACCTACTTAGCGTGTTTTCAAAGTAGTTCAGTTTGTACGTAATCGTATAGGTGACATTTTATTGAACTTCAGGAGCGATTACGGCCTGGCCATGCCATTAGTCTCTAAGGGGACCGGCGGGGTGGAAAACCATATGAATGATTTTTCACTTTAACCCTTTATAAGGCACAGGTGTTCAAAACGACCAACCTATAAAGGTCTCTGCCCATTAGACCGTACCATAATCATGACCGTAGCATGAACGTATCAGACAAAAAACTATTCTTTTTGAAAAGTATGAGACGGTGTTGCCCGGCGCCGGAACGTGCGATGGAACCCATTGATAAGTATTAGCATTAAAATAAAAAAAATAATCATGAAAATTGGTTCACCCAATCGGAAGTTCTGAGGTAACAAACATAAAAAATACAGTTGAATTTAATCCTCCTTTTTGGGTGAATATCTGAGCGTTTCAACGGCCTAATTTTGGTGGCATAGTTTTTGCCGAAGTATCTATTCGTTACAATGTGCTACTTTGTCATTTGAAGGAGGCACGGTACCTTATACAAATGACGAAGTATAACATTGAGACGTTTAGTAACGTCGGCAAAAATGATGCCAGCAAAATTAGGCGGTTGAAACACTCAGATATTCACCCTTTTATGAAGTCGGTTGCAAAATAAATGCTTTCATAGAATGCAAATGGCAAAACCGTATTGCTATTTCAGCCACGAAACCTGAAAAACCGCACCCGAATAGATTTCACCAATCGCAACGATTTTACGGTTTTCATACGGTCGCGTCCAAAAATATGTAAACTATTTTGATCTCTATGTCATGGACATACGTTCTGGAATGTATACACATTTTTGAATGTTGCCAATAAGAGCAACTATCGATACGTGGGAGCCCAAACACGGGCTCGAATTAAAAAACACTGCCCACACACCCTCACATACGGTACGCAATATTATTGCTCCACAAACGAGGTAGATTCGACTACTACTATTATTAAACCGGAATCAGAAAGGGATTCGAAAGTACTGTTGACACAACATTTACCATGAAAAGAGTTGCTTATAGATGTAGTGAGTGATTAATTAATCTATTGACTGTAAGTCTCTGCACTTAAACTATGAATATATGAATATAACTATGAATATATCAAAGATTTGTTTATACACTGTTGTGTCAACAGTACTTTCGAATCCCATTCTAACCGCGGTTTGATAATACTTCGAGGTGGATAACTACTTGTTTTAACCACCACGCTTAGCACATGATTGGTGCGTATGTCGCTGCGAGATATATTTCACGTCTTTTACTAACTATATTAATAAAAGATACGGATAGTCTATCTCGCGGCGACATACTGTCGCACTAATCATGTGCTAAGCATGCAGATGTCGGGTACCGGTTTTTTCTCTTTACAAAAGAACGGTTCTTATTTCGTCATTTTTTGTTTTTCGGTAAGTATATAAATTATTTCCTTATGGAGTCATTTATCTAAAATAAAAAAGGTTTATAATTACATAAAATATTGAGTAATGCATGAAGAGTATAAAATAATTTTGAAATATTGGGCTATTTCGAGGGTTTTTCTAAAAAACCAGTTCCAATCACTGGTTTTAGGTTTGATGCTCCAGCACTGTCTCTTCATCATCATCATCATCATCATCATCATCATCAGCCTATGTTAGTCCTCTGCTGGACGTAGGCCTCTCCTATTAACTATGCGTATAGACGCATTAGGAGGTAAATGCCCATAATGTGTCCACTATGATGACGCTGCTGCCCATCATCAATCTTGTAGAATGGTCAGTGACACTTTAATCCCTTCATGTCTTTCCTGTGGAAATTAAATTTGTGTAGCAACTTTGTCATAAATGTTTCCCTTATAGCAATAACTTAATTAACAACATCTTGTGCACGTGACCATAATAATGTATGGAAATGGTCACGTGACTTTTCGTTAAAATCTGCCATTCATTACTTAACGGATATCGTATACGATGAATGGCATCTTGGCTAGGTCTGTTGTATTTTCTTAATGACCCTAAAAGCATTATTCTATTGAATTTGCAGAGCATTTCATACTATAACATCCACATAGACCGTATAGAGGCTATACAACGAAAATTTCTGTGTCATTTAGTGTATAAATTCAGACTTAAGGGTAAACTACCTACCTACGAAGACCGACTGGATCATTTTAAAATAGACAGTTTACAAAACTGAAGAAGTTTGAATGATCTTGTAATGCTGTATAAAATTATTAATAATAAGATAGACTCCGATACAGTTAGCAATCTACAATTTCGAGTATACCCCAAGCCATGTCGTAATCCTGTACAATTCCTAATACCTATAGCCAGTAATAATGCCATTCAAAACAGCCCCTTAGCTCGTATGTGTACCTCCTATAACAAAATTTGTAAAGATGTCGATATTTTTTGTTTAAACCTAAACCAATTTGTACGATCTCTAAAAAATATGTCTAGTCGTTAAGTTTGTTTCTTATTAAGCGATCTCTTATGATCTCAATAGTTTGTAATAAAAGCCTCCTTAGTTTGTAGCGTTAAATTAATATTTATTATTTTATTCTATCTGTTATTACAAAGTTGTGCTTGGTAGTTATTGGAATGTGAATTTCATATTATTTAACGAAACTATGTTAGCTATAAGTGAAATGTATCACATTCTGTTACCTAGCCTATAAACAAACAAATAAAACAAATTTTAAGCCCGTTAAGTCTATCTGAATCCTCCTCCTCCTTGCGTCGTATTCCTCGATGCTGAGGGTCGTGAAGTCCTCTTAGGATTAACTTCTTTCTGACGGTGTCCCGCCATCTATGCCTGTTCTTTGCATCATGCAGAGCGCTGTGTATTTGGGTGTCTATAGCGGAACGAACCTGATCTGACCATCTTGTTGGACTGCGGCCCCTAGGTCGTTTGCCATCAACCTTCCCAGTGACTATTAGCTGTTCAAGGTTGTGGCCCTCCTTTTTGGCTATGTGTCCGAAAAACTTCAGTATCCTGCGCATACTTCTATAAATGGTCGACAGTCTCGCCTTGATGTTGAGCTCACGCACGTCTATCTGAATATGACAGATCAAATATACATTTTAAATATCGAATCAGTTCACAAATAACCACTGTAACATGGTCTATGGTTTAACTATTGTGTTATAGACATTAGAGGTCTTTTTGATACTAGTTATACCTAGTTTGTTTATTCAGGCTCGGCACAATATACGAGTATTGGAGAATCGGTGTTGATGTTGACTTGCAAGTCGAAATAAAAGGTAGGTATTTAATGTATGAAATACGCTTTTATTTGTAAAATTATTTTTCGTTGCTGTATATTGTGATTTTTGTGTATGTGTATATTACGAATAAATTTATTTCTATTTCTAAATTCAACTCAGTTCAGCCTCATTTCCTGCTTTCCATCAGGTGGGCTGAGAGCTCAGTTGTCTACCTTCGTCACATAAAAAATGGAATAGTCGATATTTAAGCGGTGTACCGATAAAAAAACTACCAAATTCAAATGGAAAAATCGGGTCAAAAATAGTTAAAAAGGTGTAATTTCTGGCTTTTGTAATGAAATAAGAGGTCTTAAATTAGCTAACTTTGATCCTTTTTTGTTGCTACTGCAAGTTTAGTATTCACAATGCAAGTTCTTCTGAACCCCTTCGAAATATATTTTTACAAGCTCTTTTTTTATTCTCCACTGCACATTTCGTGTTCTGCAGAAGTGACCAATATTTCTGGTTAATCTCCATGTTTTTTTAAATATACCCCTCCCTGCCTTGGGTGCAGTGCTCTGTGAAGGGAAATTATGTCACA
>JALPQI010009240.1:0-47454 GCA_025490895.1 Thaumatotibia leucotreta
ATACTAGGATGCGACATAGTTACATGATGCATGAAATACTATAAAATATACTTAAAAATATAAGAAAACCACATTATAGAGTCACTTGATTGGATTCATAAAGTGTTTGCGTTTTTAATGGTATAGTAATATAAGTCATAATTATTAACCCTTTATTCGTCACAAACAAAGATGATCGCGTGTTGTTGTCTTGGTCCTTAACAGTCTTAATGATCGTATTTCGGGAAAAAATAGGAAAAGTGAGTCAAATACCATGTCCTCAACTAGTATTGTGGGCGTTGTGAAATTTAAAGTAAAATTACCGCAATTGATCATACATTGAAAGCAATTCGCCACTCGCTTGTGCCTTGGTCAGATTTCTTTAGTTGCATCTTAGTCCGCAGTACAAAGTCTTGGCTATGAATATTGCAGCACCTCGGACTGTCGACTGCGGGTCTTGCCCCCACTTCTTATGTATGTAATGTCTTAATACATTGGGGATCCAATAGCATATAAATGAGCGCCAATCCTAACTTGTGCAAAATATACTTTAAAAATAAAATAGGTATAAAAATGTTTTGGTAAGCTTAGACTATATTTTAACAAAGCTTTTATACTGAAATCAAAATCTATAGTCAGTTCCGAACATTTATCAAGTACCTAGTATAATCTTTGTAACGTTATAAACGTTTGATCAAGAAACCAAAAATAATAATATTGATGGATAACAGTTTCAATTTTGAGGCTGTTGTTTCGCTCTCTATTAAAGCTATATGCAATATAACGAATCAACTTATATGTATATAACATTTGTAAGATGTCCCAAGATATTTATTTATTTATATGCGATCTTAGATGGATCAGAATATAAATCAATAATATTTAATAAAAATAGTTTGATTTCCACAAAAATTGAAGATTGATATAAAAGTATTTACATGAATTTTGAAGGACACTCCTGTTACAATTAATTTAAAAAATAATGTTGATTCCGAATTCCAAGTAACGTTTCACTTCATGTTGTACAATAAGGCCCAGAAGACTACTAAAATTAACCCAGACGTTCTAAAAGCTCATTAAAATAAGGTTATACAAATAAAAACTTACGACGTTATAATATTTCCCAACAGGCAACAATTAAAAATACCCACCACGCTTCCACAGAATTTTAATAAGTCCCACTTTAATAATAAAATAGTCGTTGCGTTATCTTACGCCATGTTTTCATTACGCCCTTTACCCTTACCATGGATCAACAACAACAAACATTCCTTTTTTAGTACAGAATAGATGGTGCCTTTTTTAGGCTCTAGTACGAGAAGTAGGTCACTTTACGTCAGGTCCAAAACTTCGGAGCGCCATCTGTACTAAAAAATGTCGTACGAGACACGTGCAAAAAGGAAATTTGTAACTCGTGTCGATTTAAAACGCTCCCTTCGGTCGTGTTTTAAAACATTGCCACTCGTTTCGAATTTTATGTTTTTGCGCTTGTGTCGTAATGTACTGTTTTATTACCAAAAATGTATAGGAATCTGGTAACAAAAAGGAAACTTCCATATAAACTTTCTAAGACATTTTGGGAAATCATTGACTTGACCAGCCTATCAATTTTTATCAATCGAAGACGTGATCCAAATGAAAAAAAAAATGTTTGAGAATTGCTCACTTAGCGGCTTGCTAATAGGGAACGCAAACCGGTTTTGGAAAGTATGGAAAACCGGTTATTCATTATAATCTCATACAAATAAAAACTGGTTTGCACACCCTACTTGCTAAGTTAGGATATGTTTAAGAATATCTTGATTATAAAGGAAAAATCATTTATTCAAATAAAAAACCGGTTATTATAAAATCTACACAATAACATTTTAAAACTATACCTAAAAAATTAACCTAAAACTAAAACTACAAAGCACTAAATAAATTATACCCCGCTCCGGCTCTCACCCTGTCCAAAAATGCCAAATAATGCTCCAAGCATTTCTGCGCTGGATGGCAAGCGATATTTGTTGTACGAAGTAGGAACCGGATCGGGGATCGCCACCTCTGTCACGCAAACGCCGCCCCAAGTCTCTAACGAGCCCTTTAGCCTCGACACCCCACGGCCCAGCCGTCTCCGGCGATCGGAACAAAATCGTACGCTGGCTCCAGGCTGGCGTATTTGGCATGCTTAAGCCTGGCCGCATTTTCAGCCGCCAAACCTGCTGTTCCACCAGTATGAGGAAGGTGAGATGGTGCAAAAGTACTTACACGTAGCATCCCAAAGCAGGCCGACCTTTTGGCCATGGAACCTTGATTATTCACTTTAACGCTAGGTTTGTCGCTAGGTCTCTTACCCTACGTACGCGATTAAGTCCCGTATAGGTGATATTACTTACTGATAAAATTGTGAAAGTAAAAAAATATTTTATAAAATTTGTCCCAACATTATAACGTCTTGTACACAGTTCCAGTCACGCATAATACCCCTTAATTTACAACCATTCCCCCATTTTGTAGACCGTCTTCAGGTTAAGGCGAAATTTACGATTCCCCTTAAGAACCCACTTTAAGGTAAAAAGATAACCACGGGACGACTTAAACATTATTTACAACACGAACTTCGGATTCGCTATTCATAACGGCGCTTTAAAATTTATATTTTGCATTATTTATTATATTCTGTTGTTCCCAGTTTATGTGGTTGCTTGTTTTTAAATTTTATGAGAGTACGGAAGTTTGGGGATTAGGAGGCGAATGCGGGTTATTGCCCGTGCTTTGTTCGGGTAACCCTTTTTAGGGTTCCGTAGCCAAAATGGCAAAAACCGAACGCTTATAGTTTCGCCATGTCCGTCTGTCCGTCTTAGGGTTTCGTAGCCAAAATGGCAAAAACGGAACTCTTATAGTTTCGCCATGTCCGTCTGACCGCAGCATAGCTCAGAGGCCGTTAATATTAGAAATCTGCAATTTGTACAGGTACAGGTATACGTATGTATAAGGAACGAATGTTCGTGAACGTATGTTCGTGGGGTGGGTTTTCTATAGAAAATGTAAAAATAAGCCACTAATTAAAACGGATACTTTAATTACTAGTTAAAAGAACAAACACTAAACTAAAACACTAATCACACACTGACACTTCACACTGGTACACTTTTACACTCTCAAACTTGCCGTAGATTCGCAGTCTTCGCTCTTAATGTTAGCTCTTCGCTGTCTCGATAGAAACTACTCCTTCGGCCGGGTCATGCTGGGCTTTTATACAAGCCACTCAAATCTACAAAGTACGAGATAATTCGACCCTAGAAAGTTCCCGAGTTAGGTCGGTCGGTGTGTCTGTGCGCGAACATTCTAGAGTATCGCTGTCTCTTTCTACAGGTTTCTCTTTCACACCCGTCCAGAATGTTCTCTCTATAGCTGTCTCGTTCACATCCTTCCAGAACATTCTCTCGTGCTGTCTCTATCTAATAGTGCTTTCTCTTTCACTCCTATGGGAAATTTAGCTATATACCGATTTGTACTTGAGAGGCCCGAAAGGGGTCCTGAAAACGCCTGAAAACGGGTTTTCAGGTTATTGCGCCATCCGATAGAGGGTATCCTGAAACGGCCTGAAAACATGTTTCAGGCGCCTGAAAACGACGGTATCTGGGGTGAATATTTGATTTTGTAGTATGTGAAAGAGAACCTTCTGAAACGGCCTGAAAACGCATTTCAGCCTGCTGAAAACGCTTCTAACGTCTAAAATCATATTTGTAGTTTTTATCATGCCACCGGCGTAACAATATTAATCATGCCAACAAAGTGGTACAATAAATATTTGATTTTTTTTTGGTTTCCTCCCCAACTGGTAAAGTGGGGATGATTTTCTTATTTGATGTAATCCTATGGTGTGGGGTATCATTGAATAGGTCTCTTAAAAAGAATAAGTGTCTTAAAAGGAAGTTTTTTTTCTAAAGTCAATATTTTCGGAGATAATCACTCAAAAAGAAAAAAAAAATTGTGTCCCCCCCTCCGTTAGATCCGTAGGTCCAAAAATATGAGAAAAATCATGAATGTGTGCCTTATAGAGTACTTTAAAATAAAACTATTTTGAACATAATCGGCCCAGCCGTTTTTGAATAACTACGGAACCCTACACTGAGCATAAGCCGACATGCTCTTGGCCGCTTTTTTGAAATGGTTTATATCGTGGACGGGATGCAAAACTAATGAGTGCAAGAAGAGAGGTATATGTATATGTTATCAAGTATACTCCAAGCTCGCATTCTCACTTTCTTTAGACACGTTACGCGGTGCAGGGTCAAGGGCACCCTACACGAATATTCGACCAATGAAAATGATGGAAAGGAAATGAACTGTAATCCTAATGAAACGAATATAATATTTACCTGCATTTTTATTGAATAAACAGAAATCACAAAATTATAACTCAGAATACAAATTCTTGTTCTCGCTGATGACACTGCTATTTTGTACTGACAGTTTTATATAGAACTACGAAAACTATAAATTTTGAATTTGAAATAAAGTCCGAATATTTACCAAAGAGTCTGCAACATCCGAGGTGGACAGTAGGCTTTTAGCACATGATTGGTGACTATGCCGCCGAAGATAGACTTTACGTCTTCTATCAACTGTGTTAATAAACGGCGCCCAAGAAACTGTCAGACCAATTAGGTATGTGTTAAGGCTGCTGATGAAGTAAATATCACCGTTGACGCTCCACTGCATAAATGACAGACATGCGGGGGTTATTCCCACCTGTTACCACCAACTTGACACCAGTGGTAACAACTGGGATTTTTTTCCCACCTGTTACCACCAGAGTACTTGGTGGTAACTATTGGGATTTTTTTTCCCACTAGTTACCACTAAAATATTTTCCCAGTAGTTACCACCTATTAGTTTGGTGGTAACAGTTGGGAATTTTAATTCCCAGTTGTTCCCAGTGGTAACAGGTGGAAAAAAAATCCCAGTTGTTTCCACTGGTGTCAAGTTGGTGGTAATAATAGTTCGCAAGGAATGGCGTCGTATAGTACAGCAGGCAACCCGATATACATGATGGGCACGACCTGTCAATATTGAAACGCCAAAGACGAATACATCAACAATTTGCGAGTAAAAACTTCAAGTACTCCGAGCACTGTCTTATACAAGGGTGAGCATGGAAAGTTTCAAGTTCATAGACAATCAATACCTAGTAAAATTTTCATGGAACAGTTTCTTTGTAGAAGATTGATGATGGGCAGTATCATCGTAGTTGACACAATACTGCGATCGCCAACCCGCTTGCCAGAGCGTGGCGATTACCTCGTAATTTATTTATTTATTGAATTATAAATTATAAAACATAGCAGTTTGCACCATAGCGATACATAAATTCCTTAATACTTTCATTGCGAACGAGTGATTTTTCCGCTTTGTAGTGAAAATGGACCTCCCACAGAGAACTCCCCTAGGGAGTTCCCCGCGCTCAAAGTGTTAAAACTATTCTTAACCTACGATACGTCTATTTTGCTCCCTTGTAAGCTCTCTACTCCATTCTGACACGCAATTCGCATAGTTGATACGAGGGGCCTACGTCCAGCAGTGGACTGAGAGAGGCTGATGATGTGATGTAGTGATCGTTATCAACGTGCACTTTCCGTGGCAATGGCTATGGTTGACAGAAAAAGTAACAATGTGAAAATGCTATTTTCTTCTATTACTCGTACTCTAAAAAAAATAGTACTCTCCTTAGGATACATACCAACTTTATCCTACTTAAAAAAAGAAATAATCTAATGTCATTAATTTTTGATATATAATAGTAATTTGAATTACATTTTGCGAAGTTTTTATTTTAATCAAAATAAATATTCAAGTCACTATTTCAAGTGGAGTACGTGAGATCAGTGTTATATAATAGATTTTTCCATTTGACGTGAACGTTTGACAGCCAAATCTGTTTATAACATTTTAGTCGTTAACTCGTTTAGTCAGTGTAATTTAAATAAGTGATTAAAAAATTTGTAGGAAATTAATTATTATAATTAAAATGACTATAATTTCTGAAATTGTAGTAATTGTAAAAATACCCGTGCATTTGATTTGTTGATAACGATCACTAACTGATGACGTGAGGTTAGCTTAATTCTATATGCCTATACGGTCTTTATTTGTAAATAAAATTGAAAACTAAACTCAATTTACAACCGCATCAGGTGCTATCTGATTGGCCAGATATGAAAGCCACTATTTATCTCAAAATTTCTCATTTAGAAATTATTGTCAGAGTGTAAATCTGCGTAATTAAGGCCGTGTCAAAGCCCGGGCTTAGGGCAATTTTGTATCCCTAAACAACCGGCGAGGCCGCAAATTTAAATTATTGGAACGAAATATGCCGCTTCGGAAGTTGTATGTTCCATTTTGAGAGAATTTAATAGTGGCAATAATTGCCGGCACTATTTCAGTGTTTATGAAAATTGAGCACGACAGGGCTTCGTAATGAGTTAAATTGGGAGAACATTAAAAAGCATGGTTGTTTATGTAGATACACGCTGTTTGTGAAGATTTCCTGTCATGATCATCATCATCATTTCAGCCATAAGACATTGGCGATCGCTGTAATAAATGAATGGTCAGTGACACTTTACCTTAATCGGCTCTTGCGACACCAACTGGAAAAGGGAATGGTATTATTAAATATCGCATACGATACGATACGATACGATTCATAAAAAAAAATTAAGTACATGCTAAGTTCTTAAATACCCAACCACAACTTTGTATGAAGAAGCGATTTTTTTCGAGATTTCGAAATGAGCTCCATAGGAGACATTTGTCATCATGAATACATAGGTACTCTAAATTATAGGTAGCTATTTTGGAAACACGTAAAAAAAACATTTTTTCTCCTTTATTACTCATTACTAACATTGTTAGTTTCGTTTGCAGACGTAGGTACATTAGATATAGACACAGTAGGCATAGATTATCACCTCAAACAAGCGGCAGCTGAAATAAATTAACTAACCACTAACATAATATAAGGCATGTTCCTAAAACTAACTCATTAAAATCTAATACATAATAGATTAAGAGTTAAGTTATGTAATATTTTGTATTTTGTACTTCAGAAATAAACAGTTTAAATTTTTTTTTAAATTTTTTTAAACTACATTTTGTTTTAGCTGTCCTATAAACAACATAGGTACTCATCGGAAAACTGATGTTCTCGATAATTGATCCATATTGTTTTTCACACAGTACATGTAAGTTTCATGCTTTTTGAAGAATGACTACCTCTTTTGATGCTACATAATAGATTTTTTATAGGAGATTCCCATATCATTGCGGAAATGCCCAGTACTTAAGAAGTTTCAATGTCAATTTTATTATTGAAAAGTCAATAATTATCCTGTTACTTACTTTAGAACACTTAAGTTGACTAATAACTCAATCCGTAAGTTTACCCCTAAATCGTTAATCCAGATCCTGATTAAAACGCAAATCGGATCCTTACAAATCGGGCCATCTTTCAACCGACTTGGAAATGGAAATATATCATATTTGCGAACACCTGCTGGAAAAAATGGCGCTAATGGATACCTGTGTGACCGCAGACCATGTTTGGAGTAGACGCATGAAATGCCCTTGATGATGAAAAGGCGAAATATTTTTGGAAAGTTGTTCGTTATCATTTGTATCGGCAACTACCTGTCTGTCATCTCGTGGGTGGACGTCCTACACTGCGTTTGCCAAACCGTGGTCTCCACTCGAGCACTTTTCCACCCCATCCGCCATCTGCTCTGCTTGCATTGTGGCCTGCCCATTGCCACATACATTATATCTTATATATTCATATATTAAATTATATTATGTTTTATTGTTAATCGCACTTGCAGACGATAAGACACAGACTCGGCCTAGTTTGGTTTCTGATAGATACCTTCATTTTTATCCCGAAAAAATGTTACTTCTATTTCCTCTTAATAATACATACATAAAGTGCCCTTAACTCATGGAATGTCGCAGTCTCAAATTTGCATGTCGATTAATGAGTTTAATTATTTTAAATTGTAGTCTAAATGTCTTGTGACGGATCTGTCACTCGGCACTCAGGGGCTAAATGGATCACCACTACAGTTGCTACAGCCTGTATAGCGTCGTCTTACTCACACATTCTCCGTCCGTCTGTCCGTCACTATCTCCTTAGTGGGACGCGGTGAGGGTACTAGTTACCTCTCTGGTCTGCGCATGTGACGGATGCAAGAGAAATGTTGGAGATTTCATACAGATTTCATTTCGTGAAATTGGTTTGGATCTCTTAAGCCAGGTTGGATAGAGAATTATGGCTGCTTTAGATTTTACATTTTCTAAGTGAAGTCTTAAGGTACGTTCAAACCAAAAGAGCATTCGCTATTCTAACCCCCCACTCTATGAAATTCGATCGTTACACAAAACGTGATTGGTCGATTTCGTAGAACGGGCGATAGAACAGCGAATGCTCTTTTGGTTTGAACGCACCTTTAAGATGAAATAGGTTCAGCGCAAGATCGTAACGTAACAGTGGTATAAGCTCGAAAAAATCAAAATAATGAAATTTATTGCATTTACCTGCAATTATTAAACTTGTTTGGTACAAATGACCCAATATACTATTGGATTATTTCGTTGCCTTTAGGATATTCAATTTTTTTAAGATAACATATCAATACCTTTGGGTTCAATTGTCGTAAAGGACATTTTGGCAAAAATGAGTATTATATGCAGTTTTTTTTAGAATTTCAAGCGCTATCGATCTGTATAGTTATGTTAAGCTTATGGTTAGTTTAAAAAAAAAATACGAATCACCTAAAGATTTTACTTTTATGGATATTTACTTGTAATTCATTTTCTGTAAAATTACTTTGATTTAGGCAGCTGCTACATCCCGAGCTGGGCTAAGCGAAAATAAATAAATAAATATAAATATCTTGGGACATGATACACAAATCGACTTAGTCCCACGGTAAGCTCAATTAAGGCTTGTGATGTGGGTACTAAGCGACGATATACCTATATAATAGATAGATACATACTTAAATACATAGACAACTATGACCAAGGAACAAATATTTGTGATAAACAAATATTGACCTCGCCAGGATTCGAACCCGGAACCTCCAGCTTCGTAGGCAGGGTCACTACCAACTAGGCTATGGAGGCTGACTAATAAAGATAATCTAGCGATTTTAAATCAAAATATAATAAAGTGCAGATTTGCTAGGTCATTCAAAACAATGTATTTTGAACGCTAATCGATTTCATCCCTGGGGGGCTACTATGATCTACTAAATCGATTCAGTTTCGATCCTAAATGTAATGTGTCAGTTCCATACAATAACTGTCAAAAACTGACAAGCCGAACGTAACTGAATCATTTAGGCCAGCCTTACACCAGTAAGTTCTTACGTAAGTTATAGGGACGGGGCTATACTAAGGAATGAGATAGTGTTATTCACCTCTCATTCCTTAGTATAGCTCCGTCCCTATAACTTACGTAAGAACTTACATAACAGGTGTAGTTCTAGTCTTAAGCTATGGTCATGGTAGCCCCCCTGATCAGGATCACAGGAAGCTTAAGGTGCGTTCAAACTAAAAGAGCATTCGCTGTTCTAACCTCCCACTCTACGAAATTCGATCGGTACACAAAACGCGATTGGTTGATTTCATAGAACGGGCGCTAGAACAGCGAATGCTCTTTTGGTTTAAACGCACCTTTATGTAACAAAAATCATTTGGCTAGAAAAGCTACAAATTGAACAAAACATACCATACAAGTGAATGTAAAATAGAACAAAAAAATGTGTGTAATAGAACTATTCTAATTTGTGTCTGCTACCCAATTGGTGTCTGAAAGGGAATGTAACTCAACTATGTAAAATCTTTTTTCAATTTAACTTGGCAGTGTGTCTTAAAATACCTATACATACTTTTTGACCCACTTTTTGTATTTTTTTTAAGACAGAATTTTTTGCTCTACACAGCGGCGAGGAGGCTAAGTAGAACGCACGATTTTTTAAAATTCTGCCAAGTTTAGGGTTAAGGTGTGCAATAAAGAGTATTCTATTCTATCCTTTTAGTGGATAGCAATGGAACATATAATTATAAGGCTGTGTCCAACATAGTTATAATGTCACTGTAATTCATTCTGTAACACATTGTATACCACATTATAAATGCAATAAAGATTAAGAATTGAGTACGACATAAAAGTCGTGAAAAATAAGAGTAACATAAATTGTCACGCTTGTTGCCGGCAGTGTGGCCCCAGCTTTACGCAACATAATTATCCGCTCGTTATCTCCGGCCCTACAATGCCACAGAGTACTACATCGTGGCCATTATTTATTTATTTATTTATTTAACCTTTATTGCACAAAAGAAAATAACTTGACGTAGAAAAGGCGGACTTACCATGGTCTCTTGAAGGAAATTCAGTTTAGGCTCAGCCTGGCAGTTTTTGACAGTTATTCTACGGAACTGACATATTGCGGTTCTGATGAGGTTCTAAACTGAATCGCATTAGTAGATCGTGATATTTTGAATGAAGAGGCGTTGTTTATATCCTTACTAGGCTAATATAATTATAATTGTAGTAAAATAAAATAAAACCTCTGGCATCCCATTCGTTGTGCTGTGCTGCATCAAAACTAGTTTACTTATTTTCTTTTCTTGTCATCAAACATTACAATCATGCCATATACACTCGACCGTCACACGATAGCATAGTATCCAAATGCAAATGCATCTTACTATCCTATCGTTATATCCTGGAAAGAAAAATGGGAAATGGGCGTGGACCTGTCCACGAAATCATTTTGAAATTGTCAAGTAGTTTCGGAAAAATCAAAACGCAACGCAACTTTTGTTCTTTCTGCATAAATGCGCTATGTATACATTTACAGCTGTAGCAATTAAGTGTGTCTATTTAAAATTGTTTAAAATGTAATCTGACCTGATGACCGGAAACTAGCAGAAGACTAAGAAAAACAGTTTGTTGTAATTGTTTTAAAACGTTTTGTAGTTTGTAAGTAATTGAGATAAAGATTTTTAAAGAAAATTCACAAGGCTAAAGGCACTTTTGCGCCGGCAATGACATGGGGCGGGTTATTTGACTAGAACTTTTGGTACCGTTTGTGACCTGCGGCCCTACGGCGCTAATGTAAAAAATACTATATAAATAAGAGTCGCTCGTCACCATTGTTTATTTTTGTTACCATTTATCGGTAAACAAATACGTCTGTAATCCGTTATTCATGCTATGTATATCAAATACTAATAATATAGTTGGTGAATTCACCGATGTGCTACTGTCTCTGCGCACCTTCTGCTGCGCCCATAACCCCTGTCGCAGGGGACGAAAAATGCATGAATAAATAAAACTTTACCGCCACCTAAAAAGAGTCACCACTCGCCAACTAAAACACAAATAACCTTAATTTTCCAAAAAATTACGAAGTCGGGGTTAATTCCCCGGGGTCTCATTGTATATTCATGGTGTCTTATGAGATGCAAATACATTACGAGGGTCCTCCGGCGTCGGGAATGGTAATCGTTTTAATTCTTCAACTATGAATATTTGCTAGTTGTGCTAATGGTTTACTTCACTAAGGCCTGTGGGCTTAACATGAGCGGCGTACCCATCAATGTACATATTCTCAAAATTGCCTAAAATTACTGGGTATTTTCATGGGATTCTCATGCAAGTTGGCGTTAAGAACATTTTCTTTCAGATGATGCTTAGCTAAGTTGCCAATCGCTAGCGCTTGATAGCGTATCGTAGTTTTCCCTATCTGTCACTCTTTCATATTAGTGCGACAAAGACAGTTAGCTGCCTTTCGTTTACGACTGACGATTAAGCGTTAGCGATTGGCAACTTGTCTTGTCTTGTTTTTACGCTATGCTCCCAACAGTTGTTGACAATAGCAACGTTGTAGGTTTGAGTACAAACTGGTAACTAATTTATCTGTGTACTTATTACAAACCAGACTAAGCATAGAGCGTATTATTACTTCACAAAGTATTCGTTGATAAAATAGTAGTTTATGAAAATTTAAACTGTCTATAATGAGAGTCATTGTGATGGACGGACTATACGGACAGCTAGGTCTCACTATACATAATAGGCAACAACTGTACTCAGTTGCATTCACTACTTTATCTAAACACATATCATAAGTATACATAGGTACTATAATGTATATAATAGTATTATAACTAATTCTACTTGTAATTTATCTTTGTACCCAGTACCTACGATAAGCAAGATAAAGTGGCAATGGGCAGGGCACATTTATCGAAGAACCGATGGCCGTTGGGGCAAGAAGGTACTCGAGTGGAGACCACGTACTTCACGGCAAACGCAGCATGGGACGTCCACCCGCAAGGTGGTCAGACGGTTAGAGTTTGGGGGGACTCGGTGGATGCAGGTCGCATCCATCCGGCCAAAGTGGAAGTCTATTGAGGAGGCCTATGTCTAGCAGTGGACGTCCTATGGCTGAAATGATGATGATGATGACCTACGATATCAAGTAATTGGTTCTCGATTCTATTGGCAACACATGATCCAATCCAATTGAAATGTACCTTACATTAAAAACAAGTTATCACAATTATACTTTCAGCATAGCAAAAATCATCAAATAAAAATGGTGGTCATTGCAAACCATGTCCAATAGTCCATGCATGTCTAAAACACGTCAAGTCTGCTAAAACAAAGTCAAGTTTACATACCTATTTAATAAATCAAAGCAAAACTAACCGGAATCCAGTGAAGAATACTTTAATATTGTTATAAAATACACCCGTAAAATAACTTTCTCGGAGTAGGCGAAGAAGGAATGGTCGCAAAAACGGTCAAGTGCGAGTCGATTGGGAAACCGTCAGCCTCCGTAGCCTAGTTGGTAGTGACCCTGCCTTCGAAACTGGAGGTTCCGGGTTAAAATCCTGGCGTGTGCATTATTTGTGTATTTATTTAACACTAATATTTTTCCACAATATCGTAACAGATGTGCTTACCATAGAAAAAAATAACTGCGAAAGACTCTGGTTGTCACGGGATTCGAACCCGCTTCCTCTGGATTACAAATGTTTTGTTTTTTGGTCGTGGCTGTCTTTGTCGTGTCGGTCGTGGATGTTTTATTTAAGTATCTATCTATTATATATATTATATCGTTGCTTGGTAGCCACAGCACAAGCCTTAATTGAGCTTACCGTGGGACTAGATTGATTTGTGTAAGATGTCTAAATTTTTTTTTATATTTAAATAATAAAATAAATGGATAGATAAGGCAAAAATAGTCTAAGAGCATGTCTGGCCATGCTCAGTGTGAAGTTGTTACAGTTGCCTGTCCATCTCCATGAAAACATTAATAAACGATTATTAATGAAAATAAATACCCCGCTGAGCTTTTCTTAACTTGAGCTTGGAGCTCTTCAAAAAAGGATAATACTATAATTACTACTACTATAAATAGATACTACTACTATACTATAAATACATAAATGGATTTTTATAGGAACTGCAATGCACATTTGAATCGGCTGAAGTTGTCCATAGGCTACGGTAAATGCTTATCATAAGGAAGATCCTTGTTTGTCACTATGGTGGTATAAAACTAGATCCGGCACAAAAACATTTGCTTTTGAAAGATCAAAGAGTTATTATTTGTTAGTGCTATATAAGGTCCTAATTTATTAGTTGCAGGTAATTTAACACATGATACTTTACATTAAAATAATTAACTTTAAATAAGGCCCAGATTTATTATTAAAATACGACATAAAATTTAAAAAAACAATATAAGGACTTAACTTAACTACCTATAAATAAAAAATTTGGCCTAAATCGCTGTCAGTGGGCAAGGTACCCAGAAGGCTGGCCGCATTCCCCCGTTGTATTGCTATACTTAAACGTTGTGCAAGGTACTTTAAATATAAATTAAGAAATCTTTGCAAGGTACTTTAAATATAAATTAAGAAATCTTTTCATGTAATTTTTTTGATTTAATTTTCCTAACAAAAAAATAATTATAATTTTGTCAAAAAAAAATCACCATGTGCATTATCACATGTCACAATAACACTGTCTGTCATGTCATCAAACGACACAATCCAAGGGAAAATAACATGACATTGACAATTAAGTATTTAATTTATCGACGAGAAGTGGCCAGTTCCAGTTGTGTGGTACGTAAAAGAGGTACTAGAATCTGTTCAATGAGTTTTCATTTAATAATCACATAAACAGGGTGTCTTTACGTAGCAAATTTATTTTACCGTTTTCTCCAAAAAAACATCATAAAAGCTATAATGTTTCACTGTTTAATATACTCCAGAGACCGAGTACTATCAGCTGTAAAAATATCTGCATCTAATAAATTAGGACCTTATATTGTCAAGCTACCAAGTGGTCGTGCGGTGACGGCAGTAAGAATACATTTGTCACCATCCCATCTCCTCCTGCGGGTGTCGTAAGAGTCGACTAAGGGATTGAAGTGTCACTGACCCTTATTTGATAAAAGATTGATGATGGGCAGCAGCGTCATTATAGTGGACACATTACTGCGATCGCCAATCCGCTTGTCCAGCGTGGCGATTATGGGCATTTAGTTAATAGGAGAGGCCTACGTACTGCAGTAGACTATCATAGGCTGATGCATGCACCTCCTAATGGGCATTTTCACTTGTAGGGACACCCAATTAGCTTAACTCTCACAAAAAAGTTAACTTCGATATCAGCTTTGTAACGACAATTAAGCATTACCTAAATATTAACAAAAATATTTTTTTATCATTTAATCCAGAAAGAACACGCGTATATGCAATATAAAAACACGAATAAAGTGGAATTACGTAAATATTTCATTCTTAATTATCGTTACAAAGCTGACATCGAAGTTAACTTTTTTGTGAGAGTTAAAAGCTAATTAGGTGTCACTAGAAGTGAAAATTTTCTAATGCGTCCATACGCATAGTTAATAGGAGAAGCCTACGTCCAGCAGTGGACTATGATAGGCTGATGATGATGATGATGTCAAGTTATGGTATATTGTTAGTAACGACTATCAAAAATATCTCAACCCACTCACCGCTCATTAAGATAAAAACGGACTTTCGTTTCAGACGATATATCATAGAAATGAGAGAAGTACCGTCGGCTTAATTAGTAACATGTTTCAAATTATAACGAGGGAGTATCATAAAGGCGGCGACGGGGCGAACTGTACATGAAAGCGAACAAAAGTTACATTCTGTATACAATTTATTTTAGGAAACCTTATACTGCTGTACAGTAACGAATTTAAGATTTATGAGAGTTTATTTAATATTTTTACTTCTTTTGAATGTGTTTTAACAATTCTGCTAAACCTTCCGCTGTGGAACTTGTTATAGAACTTTTCAATGATAGCTTGGTATTTATTTACTATTTATCAGAAGAACAGCAACTCGTATAATGTATATCTCGATATTTTTCTAGCCGAAACGAGAGATTGACAAAATTGAATATCGACATAACTGTTATCGAGAAGTCTTCTTGTAGTCGATAAATAAATTTAATAAATAAATAATGTGCTGTAACTTAGAAATAAATTCTTGTAATGTATCGTTTTAAATATGATTTGCGTTCTTATAATTAATTGTGCAACAAATCATATTCAAAAAGATACATTATTTTTCTTATACCTTATATTTTAGTACCTACTCGTCATAAGAACAAAGACTAATAAAATATACTCTAACGCCATAGGAAATAATTGATATGAAGTATATTCAAAAGAAGCCTAGTTGGATTTTGTATTTCTTGGTTACCTGATTTTATGAAGTTGATGTATTTATGAGAATACCACTTATCGATAACAGTTAAGTCGATGTTCAATTTTGTCAATCTCTAGTTCCTGCTAGTAAAATATCTAGGTATACTCATATCACATCCATTTTACGGGAAAAAATTTAACCTTTTGAAGGTACGACCACACCGCAGCTTAAACAGTGACGCTAAGAATAAGAAATCGCTGTGACGTATCGTATGTGTACCGTTTTTACCGCGCGCTTCCCACACCGCTGCTTATAACAGTTATAACATAGGTACGGTACGGAATAGCAGTGACGCGCCGTATACGTCATAATACTCATAATACCAAGGATCGTAAATTCGTATGCTCTTATTCTAAAATTCCGAAAATTTCGGTATATTTGCGATTGAAAACCAAAATCACTACATTAATTGTCATATGAGTAAGTATCGATAACTGTGCGATATAACATTAGCATTACAACGAATAAATTTAATTGAATTGAATAACTAATCCCCTTTTTATTAATTACATAATTTCATCTCTTTCCGTACAAACTCTAGATCTTAGCTACAAGAAGCATAGAATCTATCCGAGGCTTCTACTCTGCAGGTTTCACGTTCCAATTATATTAAGTAACTCAAACCGCCTGAAAGTGCAAAGCAAAGACCAAACCGTACAGAAACAGACCCTTCTACGGAACTCTGCAAGGTAATGCGCTCAATAATAGATGCGACGACCTAACTTTGCACCAGTACCGACACTCTAGATCCAAATGCGAACTTCTAAACGACACAACTTTACCCACTCACTAGCAAAATCGCACCTTGGTGTGTCAGGCTTAAAGTTGAAATAAAAATGGCGGAAAAACCCAGTTTTGCGTCAAGTCCTGGCAAACCTCGTTGAATTATATATGTGTTAAAAGCTTAATACACTTAATAGTCAAGTAGTATGTGGCACATAATATTTTTCTAGTAACAATGACTTACGCTGGCTCATTGCGGTGCTTCGTTAGATAAAGTGCGCGGGAGATTTTTAAATCTGTTTTCCGGCAGTTTTCGAGTAGGTATTAATAATTTATCTAGAAATGTATCTGAGTTCAATGTTTACGTTTTAATAAAACCAAGATTGTGTTCTAAAAGTGCTTGATTATGGAATAATGGAAGTTTGTAGGTTTACTTAATTTTTTTTTGTTTCAACAATGAGTTGGGATGAATTCTTATTTCAAGTCTCGATACAAAATTTGCAGCTCGTTTAAAGGATAATCATAATCAAACAATACAGGTACCTAATAAATATAAAATGTAATTTGTATTAAATTAACTTCTACATTAGTCGTAGGTATTTACCATGATTTTTTTCTGCATACTCTTCATTTATACGAAAAACACTTAACCCAGTGTTTGAGGTTTTGTTTAGCGACTATGGCTGGCTTCCTTTGCGTTACTGCGTCTGTTTCTAAGAATTTTAGTCGACCAGCCGCGTCTCGCCCTCAACTCTAAAACATTCACAACTCTCGTAAAACAGCTCGAACGTAAAATCCTAAAAGCGACCGCAATGAATTATTCCTTACATATTTGATGTTTACACAAGGCAGGTACGGCTTGACAAACGGCTCAGGTGTGCTCGAGACTTCCAATCACAAAATGCAAATTACAAACATTCTCTCACTCCCCGACAACTCTCATTGCTATACACATTTGAGCAAATTCATTACAAAATGCCACAGAAGCACACCAACCCGAACAGACACTTCGATTCTGCCGTTCCCTGTTCAAATTAGTGAAGCTCCCTCCTACTCTGTGTCCGCGAAAGTTGGTCTGTTCTGAATGCGAAGTTGTCAAACAAATCAGGGGCGGATGACGAAACAAATTCAACAATTCCTATTTTCGCTTAGCAATTGTTTGCTGGTTGTTTTTGCGGCTGATTGACGACCCACAAGTTCGGATTGGCCTGTCTTCAACTTACTCTTGTTTTATACATTTTCTTTCATTTCGATTTGTATTTACCTACAACTCCGTTTTGACCTTTCGTTTTTCTTTTGTCATTCTTCAGTTATAATTTGTATTTCATCCTCATTATAATAAAATAACATCTGTCACGAGTTTAACATGGATACAGCCGAATTTAATACCAGAGGCTTATAACGTAGGTGGTTTCATATTATTTTGCGCAAATTATTCTGCGCTGAAGTCTGCTTAAGCTTTACATTACATTGCAAAACTGCGTCTGGCTCAGCGAATTAGAGCATGCGTTACTTTGCATTAATACATTTTGTGTCTTGCAACATACATCCTCACATATAAAAACATTTCAATAATAAATCTACCATTTATATGTGAACACACTTAGTTACTACCTATTAAATTATTCAATTTTAAAGCTTTATATTGTTTTTTATGTATTTGAATAGATAAAGGGACTTAATTACATGAACGTAAGGTAAGTTGGGGTCAGATGGTTTACAGAATGGGGAAAGCCAAAAAATCGTCCTTCTGGCACAGCGTCTGCTGGTAGCATTTTGTCTTACTCCATTCAAAAAACCGTTTCGTCTTACCCTAACTTACCTTGACGTTTCGGTAATGACTTTGGTTCGTAATCTCAGGCAAACTGGTTCTTACAACAGTATCTCCTGAATTTTAAGCGCGCTATTGCTTTAGCATACGTCGCGGGAGTTATAGAAAAGTGAAATTCCCTTGAATATAAGTTAGTATAATTATGTTGTTTAATATTATTATGCCTTGAAATTATTTTTTTGCTCGCAAGTATGACGAAAAATATTGTATGCATCACGATCAATAAGCACCTCATGCACAATGTACGAAGACTTTACTCCAAACAAAAACGCAATCCCTATATAACTTCTTACTATAACTCAACGTATTGAATAGCTGCAGGAATTGCATTAGCAGTGGTTGTTATTGTACTGGTCGTGTTGTAAGGAGCTGTCCTCGGCAGCGCTCTGACCACATACAGCGCCTTGGCGCGTGGGGCAACTCATGAGAGACTTGTCTGAACTTGGTGGTTATTGTAATGGTTACGTAAGGATCTGTCTTAGGTAGTGATCTGATCGCATATTTAGAGAGCCTTGGAGCTTGGGGCAACTCATGAGAGACTTGTCTGAACTTGCCGGTGGCTATAGTACTGGTCAGGTAAGCAGCTGTTCTAGACTGGTCTGACCATATACAGCGGTTTAGAGAGTGTCGTAAGTCATGAGAGACTTTTGAAATAAAGAAAGAAAAAGTAATTTATTGACTAAAACACACATACGTAGGACTCAACAATCAGAAAACTTAAATAACACAAAACTTAAAAATAATATACATTAATCTGGCCAGGGTTTTACTCACGTAAGGTACATACTACTCAATGCCCTAACTTAATGTATGTATGTCATGTATTATGAATCCTTTATCGAAGCCGTAAACATAAATACATACGTAAAAAAACGATGATACACTATTTTATCACATGATAAAATTATCAACATAACTTTTCGGATCTTATTGTCATGCAGCCGATAGCCAATGGTTGATATTGTATTGGGAGCTGTTTTAGACTGTGGTTTGACCACATACAGCTCCTTGGAGCGTGGGATGAGATACTTGTCTGAGCACTTGTCTGTCATTTTGCAGTTGACTATCTACTTGAACTATCTATGCTGCAGGAATGCCATTAGCAGTGGTTGTTATTGTACTGGTCGTCTTGTAAGGAGCTGTCCTCGGCAGCGCTCTGACCACATACAGCGCCTTGGCGCGTGGGACAACTCATGAGAGACTTGTCTGAACTTGTTATGTAGCGATGGTTGTTATTGTAATGGTTACGTAAGGAGCTGTCCTCGGCAGCGCTCTGACCACATACAGCGCCTTGAAACGTGGGAAAACTCATGAGAGACTTGTTTGAATTTGTTATCAAGAAGCTACTGTGCAATCAATTATATTATGCAAAACTATAAAAACAATACATTTGTGCTAGATTATGAATATTTCTTTGAACTGTATATTAACATTGTTCGCAGGTTCAAATAAAAAAAGGAGGTATAGGTGCGGCGTGCACGACGGGTGAAAGGCGGGCTTCAATGCTTGATAATGGAGATCTAAGCTCTAAGCTCTTCAAAACATGTTGCGTGTATTGTATATGTTAGGTTAAACACCTTTTGGGTACCACCGACTGATAATATATTGGCACCGCAGGTTCACCGCCAAGGACCGATATATAAGTCCTGGTCCACAGAGCAATATAAACCTACACGCTCGTGAGTAAAGCTCAAATTCAGATTTGTCATTTTTTGACGTGGCGTCTGAGTGACAGCTTTTGTGTTTGACGTGGCGGCAAAAGGGTTAAATTAAATATATGCGAGTTTTACCGTTCAATTATGTTTTAACAATAACGGTAAAACCACCTAACTATAGTCCAAACGCTTCCAACAAGGGTCCATAACTTAATCGAATATTTTCCATTATGTGTCATTCATTCTGCTATTTTATAGGCAAAAACTCATCATTCATAATAAAAAAAACTTGAAAAAAGTCATAAGGAAGATAAGAACTGATGCATATTTAGGAGTTGAAATTGTGGAACATAGTTGGACGGTTTTTAATGTAATTTCGCTTGTAACTTGGGCCACCCCATGCAGTCTTTTCCGCTCTCCTCAAGCTGAAAAACAACGATACGGTGCTATTGTTCCTACGCCCCTTGTCTCAAACAAGATACTTATCAGCCATTTACCGCTCACCGGCGCCAGGCGTTTTTAAATAAGCTATCAAGTTTATATTTTATCAGCCATCTCTCTGTTTATGCAAACGTTTTCCTAAATTTTGTAATTTTGTATTCCCCTTAAGGTTTGAGTTATCGCTGAATATTATGATCTTGATTTGGAAAAAAATGTTCGCGTAAAAATTATAAATGCTTTTAAATTTGTAGCGGAAAAAGTTGACAGGTAAAAACGTGCAGTTTAAAAATGTATTTTGTAAATAGGTCATGAGGGGTTTTCCAAGCTTTGCTGCTAGCGCATCCAGATTTAGGACATTTGTGTCATGTTTTATACACTTAATTATTATAATTTATTTTTGAATGCTTGTTATTTTAATAAGATGTGTAAGATGTATGATATAATTATATTTATTTTCAAAACTACAATTTATGTACCTAGATTAAATGTAACTGGATCTCAGCAAACAATTTGCGTGCGCTGGGGCCCCATGAAACAACGGAAACGGTACAAAATTATACTATTTGCCAAGGCAATACTCGTATTGATTACGTTTTAAAAATTCGGCATTTTCAAAAACTGGGTTCGATGAACCCACTGCACCTTAAACGTAGTTCGTTTATTATACATAATAATTATTCTTTAAAAAAAAATCCCTCTGAGTTTCTTACTGGTTCTTCTTAGGATAGTGGTGTAGTGGAACCGGTTTTTTTAACAGAACAGAACCGGAACAGATTTTTTTTAATATTTTGTCAGACGATTCGAAAATGCTTATTAATAAGCTTACTTGAATAAATAATAGTCTGACTTTGGATTCTTGCATCTTCGAAACGGGAACTAACATCAACGACAATATAGTCGCTATCAGCAGGCCTACCCAATATGCCATTCCGCTATCGTAGGTATACGATAAGTGATCGACCATAGTAACCGAGCCATCGACCGAGTGACCATAATAATGTATGGAAATGGTCACATGACTTTTCATACGAATCCACCATTCTCATACATTTATTCATCATCATCATCTCAGCTATAAGACGTCCACTGCTGAACATAGGCCTCCACATGTACCGGTTAGATGCGACCTGCATCCAGCGTGTCCCGGCGACCTTCATAAGGTCATCTGTCCATCTTGTGGGTGGACGTCCTACGCTGCGTTTGCCTAGCCGTGGTCTCCACTCGAGCACTTTTCGACCCCATCGACCATCTGCTCTGCGTGAAAGGTGGCCTGCCCATTGCCTCTTCAGCTTGCTAATGCGGAATTCCGGAGGGCTATGTCAGTATATACATTATATTACTTTCCGCTTATCGTATACTATTGCAGAATAAAATAATAAAAAAAAAATGGCACCTTGGCTAGGCCTGCAGATCTATAGAAGCGGCCAGGGTTCTCATAGAAAGCAAGCCTCTATTATCGTGGCGTAATAGTGTTGTAGTAGCATAGTGTAGGTTCAGATATTTATTTTTTCAGCACCGTACACTCGCTTCAATATATCGCCTGTACTAATTTTATGATGTTACAGAACTAATTTTGAAATACTGTACCTATGTCATTGTGTAATTGTTAGTTGTGTATGGTTGACATCATAAATATAATACGTAATACATGAATCAGACGTGTAAAAGGTATTATTATTTACAGAAAGGCAATAAAGTCGCCGACAATATAATGAAACTGACGATTTTATTAGCTAGCAAATTAAGTATAGCGGTCCTTTTTTGAAGTTAATGTATCAAATCTACTAGATATTTAATATAATATCTCGAAGTAGCAATAAAGCACTCTTTGCAGCGTTTATTTTGTACAAAAAGCCTTCACTTTACTAACCTATTGTTTCTGACAGTTAATAATTCAAAATACAGGAGCGACATGCACGGGAATTCGTTACTAGGCATCGGGGTTTTCGTAGAACGATCGGTAATGTAATGTATCTAAATGTTAACGTTAAATTTTACGTGATACGCACATATTGATTAATAGTAAGTACCTGCTTTACTAAATAATCCAAAAATAATGTTATCGTTTCTGCTACTAAAAGGAAAAAGTCGTAAAATGGGAGCTAACATTTCTCTTACCGTAGGTACAAAATCTTTAAGGTGTGAAATTAAAAACTTTTATTTAAAATGTTTATCGTTCGTCGACGTTGTAACCACCTATACGAGTGCGAAGTACATGTAAACGATAAACGCAAAATCATCATCATCATGATCATCATCATCATCATCATCATCATCATCATCATCATCATCATCATCATCATCAGCCTATGTTAGTCCACTGCTGGACGTAGGCCTCTCCTATTAACTATGCGTACCTATAGACGCATTAGGAGGTAAATGCCCATAATCGCCACGCTAGGCAAGCGGATTGGCGATCGCAGTAATGTGTCCACTATGATGACGCTGCTGCCCATCATCAATCTTGTAAAATGGTCAGTGACACTTCTATCCCTTAGTCGACTCTTACGACACAAAATCATCATAAGCCTATTGATTTACACATTTTTTTTCAACCACCACTTCTACATAAAAACCAATACGAGACATTGACTTTCAAATTAGAAGGAGGCACGGTACCTCATACAAATTTTAATGACAAAGTATAACATTGAGACGTTTAGAATCTTCGGCAAAACTGATGTCATCAAAATTAGGCGGTTGAAACGCTCAGATATTCACCCTTAAACACATCGTCAAAAAATCAAAGTCTTGTTCGTAATTAGCGTAGTAATGTGGCATAACACGAGACTCTAGAGACGAGGGCCCTTCACACAAGCCCTCTCAACGTGGGTCGATGCCTCTTAATTGCTATTGATTCACAGCTTAGCTGAGCATGTGACGATCGAGGAAGCATTGCTGCGAAACTAATTAAAACTTCGATTGGTTATTGATAGCTGATTTTAAGTGGATTGATCGTAAATAAGAAATAGGTACGCTTAAGGAATGGGAGTTGAATTGTTATCGTCGATAAATGAGAACGAGTTGTCATAATCAACGCACATGACATCATCAGCTTTAAGATGATACAATGAAATGTGTATTCTGTATACGTAAGACTAAGTTACTCCATTTAATTGGTTAAAACATTGACATTCACGCCTGGCTAGTGTGCACTGGAATACAGGAGTTTGCTTTTCATCAAATTAAAATTGATATTTTGGTTAGTCTAATATAATTCAATTAAAAAAAACGTTTTTGTTATGTAGGGTAGACTCATAAGTACGTGGGTAGTTGTACTTTTGGAAATAAACCAGTCTGCTTTGGATCTCGGTCTTTCATTTATCTAACATTGGCGCAGTCCGGTTTTAAAAATTAAAATAAAGTTCTTACGCTTCATTTCAAAATGCCGATCGGTAAAATAGAACCATTTGCACTAGATTCTAATTGGGACAATTATGTGCGCCGCGTGAAACAGTTTATTAAGTTAAATAGTATAAGTGAAAGTTTGGAAGTGCCCACGATGTTAACGGTTGTCGGGGGCGAGTGTTACAATTTACTTTGTGATCTGTGTTCTCCTGACCACCCGGAGGACAAAAGTTTTGAATATTTAGACGCTTTATTAAAGAAACACTTGGAACCGGAAAGATCAGAGATAGCCGAGAGACACGTGTTTCGGCAAAGGGTGCAACAGCAGGGTGAAAGCGTTCGCGTTTACCTTCAAGGTTTAAAACATTTGGCTAGAACCTGCAATTTCGGAAGCGGCCTCGAAGAAAATCTACGAGACCAATTCGTCTCGGGATTACGCAGCGAGGAGATGCGTTCTAGATTGTTCGCCGAGAAAAGTATAGATTACAAGAAGGCCGTGGAGTTGGCCAGCGCGCTCGAGGCGGCGGAGCGGCACGCGAGCACGGCGTGCGCTTCGGCGGGCGGAGCGGGCGCCGGCCCCGGCGCGCCCGACGACGGGCTGCATCGCGTGGGCGGGGGCCGCGGCGTGCGCGCCCGCCCGCCCAGCGGCGGCGGCGGCGGCGGCGCCAGCGGCGGCGGGGCCAGCGGTGCGCAACGGGCTCCATGCGCGAGATGTGGGAAATTCACTCATCCACCAAATAAGTGTCGGTACAAGAACTTTTCCTGTGATTTGTGCGGCGTCAAAGGACATTTAAAGGTTATGTGCGTGCGTAAAGGTGAGAGTGGCGATTTTTCCAACAAAAGGGCTGCTAAAGGTCAGTACTTTTTAAATAATAATAGCGATTCGGACGATGGTGATTGCCATTTTTATAATTTGATCTCGAAAGGAGATAATGACGGACCGTATTTAGTGAATTTATCTGTGAACGGTGATTTTTATAAATTTGAGGTCGATTCGGGAAGTAAAATATCTGCCGTGTCGAAAGTGTTTTATGAAAAATATTTGTCACATTTGCCCTTGAATAAAAATGCATTGTTGCTAAAATCATATATAAATGATCCTATTAAAACTCTGGGTTATATTGACGTTGATGTACTTTGTGGACAAAATTCGGCTACACTTAAATTACACGTCATTGAAAATGGTGGGCCCCCCCCTTATGGGTCGCACGTGGATAAGGGAATTAAAATTATTGGAGTACATCGAATGTCACAATATAACTGGAAGCGATTCTATAGAAAACCTGTTAAAAAAGGAGTATCCGGAGGTATTTGCGGAGGGTTTAGATACATTTAAATCACGTATTCGATTGCATCTAACGGATGATGTCCCGGTGTTCGTGAAGGCGCGTGCGCTGCCGCTAGCGCTGCGCGAGCGCGTGGAACTCGAGCTCGAGCGCCTGCAGCGGGAGGGCATCATCTACAAGGTTGAGCGCTCGGACTACGGGACGCCTATCGTGCCAGTTATTAAATCTAACGGCGACATCCGTATTTGCGGGGATTATAAAATCACAATTAATCCTATTCTCAAGGATTTCCATTACCCACTTCCGCGAATAGAAGAAATATTTGCAACGTTAGGAGGCGGTGAACAGTACACCAAGTTGGACCTATCGAATGCATTCCAACAGTGTATGTTAGAGCCGGAATCTCAGCCTATGACGGCCATAACTACACATGTCGGAACTTTTGTCTATCAAAGGGTCCCTTTTGGTATAAAATGTATACCTGAGAACTTCCAAAAAATTATGGAAGAGACTCTCAGTGGGCTACCGTCCACCGCCGTATTTGCAGATGACATTTGCGTTACCGGAAAGGATAGGGCAACACATTTGGCTAATTTAAGGGCAGTTTTGCACAGACTTAAGGAAAATGGACTCCGTATCAATTTCAACAAATGTAAGTTTTTTAGAGATAGTGTAACCTATTTAGGGTATAACATTGATAAGGACGGTTTGCATACAGACAGTAAAAAAATTGAAGCAATAGTTGCGGCACCTCGACCCGTCAACGTCACGCAGTTGAAAAGTTTTATGGGTTTGGTAAATTTTTATTCTAAATTCTGCCCCAACATGAGTGACATCCTTAAACCATTGTACAATTTATTAAAAAAAGACGTTGATTGGGTGTGGACCAATGATTGCGATGGCGCATTCACCAAAATCAAGAAGGTATTAAGTAGCGCGCCCTTGCTTGCGCACTACGACCCGTCGCTGCCAGCCGTACTGTCGGTTGACAGTAGCGCGTACGGGCTTGGCTGCGTGCTGGCGCAGCGCGGCAAGGATGGCCGCGAGCGCCCAGTCAGCTGCGCTTCGCGGACACTCAGCGCTGCTGAGCGAAACTACTCACAGCTGGACAAAGAAGCATTGGCTATTGTCTTTGGGGTAACAAAACATCATCAATTTCTTTATGGCAGGCGCTTTATACTTCGCAGTGATCATAAACCACTCAGTTACATATTTGGTAAGAATAAAGGCATTCCAGTCACAGCTGCGAGCAGATTACAACGGTACGCTGTAACATTGTCAGCGTACGATTTTAGTGTCGAATTTGTGACGTCGTCACAGAATTGCCAAGCAGATGCGCTATCTCGTCTTCCTTTACCCTCGACTGGCAAGCGAGCTGAAAGAGAGAACGAGGTAGGCAGTTACCTAAATTTCATCCAGAAAAGTTTCCCACTCAGTTTTAAGGATATTAAAACGGAGACTGCGCGAGACCCTATTTTGTGTAAAATTATGGGCTACGTTAAGTTCGGTTGGCCAAAGACTTTAAGTGACGACGCATTAAAATCATTTTACATTAGAAGAGACAGCATCCATACTGATCAAGGTTGTTTATTATGGGGTTATAAAATTATAGTACCTATTACCTTGCAAAGTGACATTTTAAAGGAAATTCACGAGGGGCATCCTGGGATCGTCAAAATGAAACAAATTGCTCGTAATTATGTTTGGTGGGGATCGCTTGACGCGGACATTGAGCGAACAGTTCGCGAGTGCGACGCTTGCCGCGCGGTGCGCCCGGCGCCGGCGCCGGCGCCGCTGCACTCGTGGCCGTGGCCCGAGGAGCCCTAGTCGCGCTTAAATGTAGATTGGTTAGGGCCTTTCAATAATAAGTATTACTTAATTGTTATCGACGCTCACTCAAAATGGATAGAGGCGGAAAGTGTCAATAACACTTCTGCATCAACAGTTACCTATATCGTGTTTTAGGAGAATGTTTGCCCGTTTCGGTCTGCCTAAACGGGTGGTATCCGATAACGGACCTCCCTTTAGTTCGCTAGAACTAAGAACATACTTTGAGCGAAACGGTATAAAACAAACACTAACTCCCCCTTACCACCCGGCGAGCAACGGGGCGGCCGAAAATGCTGTACGCTCGGTAAAACGAGCATTAAAGAAAGCAATCGTTGACAACGAAAATGTAGAAACCGCATTGAGTAGGTTTTTGTTCAGTTATCGCAACACTGAGCACAGTACAACCGGGCGAGAACCAGCGATGGCATTGATGGGGCGGCGGCTACGGGGACGCCTAGACCTACTGCGGCCCGACGCCAGTGAGATCGTGCGCGAGCACCAGGTGGCCAGCGAGCGGCGCCGAGCGGCGCGCCCGCGCCGAGCTACCGTCGGAGACCCGGTAATCATTAGGGATTACACGAAGCAGAATCAAAAATGGACGGAGGGAGTGGTCATAGACTGCCAGAGCCCGGTATCGTATTCTGTCAAAACAGGAAACGGCCAGGTACACAAACGGCATATCGACAAAATGTTCCAGGATAAACGAAGGTCACGTTTTTCTCTTGTTAAACTCCAAGAGCCGATGGTGACCACGGATGCGCAACAGGAACGAGATGTTGACAAAAAAGAAAACGCAGTGGATGAATGGGAGCTTGCAGAAGAGGAGCCGGAGTCATACTCGTCTCCTGTAAAGAGTCCAGTTCAAAACGCGGACTGTGGAACGGGGCCCCCCTCGCCGCAAGAGGTCGGAGTAGGTCGTGTTAGGCGACAGGCCGCTTTGCGTTGCATAGACAAGTTACAAAAGTCTAAATAATCTTAATATACATTACGTACCTAAATTCCGCAAATATCTTCGATACCTACACATATTTTGTTGTTAAGTTATGTTATAACCATTGTTCCTACCAGTAATGGGTAAAAAGATGAATTGATAATGATAAATGTGTCAGCACAATCTCGATGTTTATACCTACAGTTCTAAACATTACCGATAAGGAAATTAGTGTACCTATATAAACAACAATATTCTTAACTGACCACCGTTAGACCTTACCTACTTGCAATAAGGTTGTGAATTGTCGTTTAACAGTGTACTTACTAAAGTAGCCTTGACAAGACAACGTATGTAACTTTTAAGTTAAGTTTTCGAGAACTATGCTTAAATAAATATGTACTTAGGTGTTATTTATGCGACAGAACCAAGCATTACCATTATATCTAAGCTCTGTTGTCATTACTTAGGGAGTCAATTTGAATATGTGACCGTATGTTTTATTTATAAATGTCCTATCCTTAATTAGTTTTAGTATCTATCTACCTACCCATCTTGTAATTTGAACTGTTATTTAGTTTAAAGGATTATTGTAAAATCAGAGGGAGATGTTATGTAGGGTAGACTCATAAGTACGTGGGTAGTTGTACTTTTGGAAATAAACCAGTCTGCTTTGGATCTCGGTCTTTCATTTATCTAACAGTTTTTGGCCTAGCGGTAAAACGCACGGCTGCTACGCCGCGGTCGTGTGATCGATCCCCGATTTTTTTTAAAAGGTAGAGTATTTATTTTTATTTTATTTTATTTATTATGAAACAAACGGTCATACAAAAAGATATTAATTACAGATTATCGCCTTATTTTTTAGACCTACAGTTTCCATTACTGATTTACAACTTAAACCTAGACATGATACCTATAGGTAAGTTTTACTGTTTTACTGGATTTTTACACATTATTATGAGAGTAACTAAGTAAACAAAACATTTAACTAAAGCAACTACATATCGTCGACCGTAGGTTCAATTAGGGTAAGGGACAAAATAGCGAAAATGAGTTAAGTATACAGTTTTGTTCAGAATTTTGCGCTCTTTCGAATGGTGTATATAAAAAAATTCTAGCTTTTAAAAAATGTTCCTTACCCTATTTTTTTTTAGGGTGTACCGGATCAAAAGAGCTCCAAAAAATAAAGTAATTAGAAAAAAATTCTACACAGCTACTAAGAATTAGTGTAATGTACGTACGCAACCGAATTTAAACAAGGTAACCGGCCTTGAACTTAGGGAATGACCCTTACACGGTTTATTTTTGATGAGAAAATAACAAAAGTGTTATTACGCTAATAATTTTGGAATCGAAAAAAAATATTTTGCCGATACCCTAAAGTGATTGCGTGTTGTATTGAAATAATTGTTCCTTACTTTAATTTGCTCGCATAGTAATTTATACGATGTGTGCGTTACGCTAATTTTTTGTATGTTATGTTTAAACTTTATACTTGACAGAATATTTATTTTACGGAATGAATGAATAATTTAATATTATTAAAGATACTTAAATACATACGAGTAGACAGCCATGACCAAGGAATAAATATTTGTGATAATTAAAGACACAAATAATGCCCTCGCCGGGATTCGAACCCGAAATAGTGTAGCTTTAAAACTGGAAGTACATTCAAAAGTGCTTTTGCTATGCTTATTTGAATAAAAAAAAGTTTGCGTTGACTTTGACCATGTTGTGCAGAGTTGCTGCTAGGAAGACTCAATATTTTGTAGAAATCGTTACACAAGTCTACGAACAAATAAAACATGGAAGCCGCATGCCATACTAAATTGCCTTTCAAAAACGGTCCTGAATTATACTTGACAAATGTCACCACCTCTTCAATGCATCACGGTATTGAATTTCCATGTCAACCTATAAAAACTTAAACCGCCGTTTAAAAATAGTTGTGATTGGTCCATCAATGTTTTGATTGGCCATATTCTATAAACATTTGTCAAAAATGTTGCACCGAAATATGCGCGGTTTTAAGAAAAGCGCTATGTCCTGCCCATCTTGGCACATTGAACACGTTACACGTCCATGTTATATAATTATTGGTCGCAGACACAAGTGATCACATTCAGATATATGAAATCTATTGTGTAGAATCGCGACAAGGCATGAACAAAAAAATATCCTAATTAAAGGGATGTTCTGCGCAGTATGAAAAATATACAAACTAAAATCAATTTCACCATTTATTTCCCAATGATACGCCATTTTTATTTCATACATGCTTATTAAAAATTAGAAACAATACAAGTACTTATAATATTGAAGACTTTTGAAAAACTCAAAGCTAATACATGAATAAAAATTATATAAACAAAATCTGTATTAATAGGTAATAATAAAATATGAAGTAGTTCTTCCAACTCTTTACTTTGCCATCATTTCTTTTCCAAGGCTTCCGATAACAAAGTTCATTAAGTAAATTATAAAATGGAATTATAGTGTTTTCAACCGACTTTAAAAAAGGAGGAGGTTCTCAATACAACTGTTTGCGATTTCGATGGTTCTTTTTTTATTCGAAAGCTGATGGTTTCGTTATAATTTGATCCAGTTCTGATAATCATAAGTCTTAATTGGCATTAAGCATGACAATTGGATGAATAACTCGATACCACGTCAACCGATTTCCATAAATATTTTTTTAACCGACTTCAGAATAAACCGAGTTAGTCCCGTTGGCATCAAGTTGGGGTCTGATTATGGGATGTTGGAGATATCGGTTGAAGTCAGTTTTTTTTTAATGATTATTGATATCGTTTGTCATGCAGAACTCTTCGATCGGGAAACATTATCATATCAGAGACCACGTCACTCATGGTCGAATTTTTCATGGCCATGTTTTTGGGGGGCGTACATTGCGTACAAGCCATGTCACCCCCACGCATCGTGTCCTCGCAGTATATCTGTTGACCATCGCAGCGGCTGAAGCCCGAGTACCCCTCTTGCTGGCAACATTGCCCCGGTTTGTCTCCCTCCGACCCGCACGCGTTATCGCAACTTGGTGCACGCTTTTCAGCTTGGCTGACAACAGCCACAACGAATAGAAGAAAAAGGGTAGTCTTTAAATGTTTCAATGCAGCCATGATGAGTAACTGTGAATATTGTTTTCTATGCTGGCTGTAAAGGAAAATTAGCAAGGAAAATTTTCCTTTAGGTTCAGGTTTGCCTTCATCTGTTCTTTTTAGTCGTAGTTATTATCAGTCTGCGGGACGTTTTGGTTAAGCTTAAAGTGGTACCGGTACCACAGAACAATTAGAATATCGATAGGTACTCTCGATAGGTTTTCTGCACCACCGTGTCTCCACTACCCAAAGGTTGTCTGGAAGAGATCGCTTTTTAGCGATAAGGCCGCCTTTTGTGACCTCTGTTTTTTGTATTGTGAACTTTTGTTCTTTATTACGTGTGAGGTGTGCAATAAAGAGTTTTGTATTGTATTGTACTCTAGTTCACAATCGAACTATTTCAGTCACTTTTTTTATGTCTCTGGTTTTTATGGGTATATTCTCCTACACGCTTAGAACATGATTGGTGCGACAGTATGTCGCAGCGAGATAGATTTCCCGTCTTTTACTTAGTGTACGAATTCCATAATGCGACATAATATTATTCTCATTTAAATATTCTCATTTTAATTGAAATAATCCAAGTTATAATACTATACCTGTTAAAAAAAAAATTATAATTTATGTTATGAATGATAAAAATGATTATTATTTGTGTTAAGACTGTCAATTATTTTTTAAGTAAATTATATTTAACTGATAAAGATCTGTTATAAAAGAAAAAAGTACATTATTTAGGTTTCTTTCTGTCATAATTATTTTTAGATAATTACTGTGTGGTAAAACTATCAAACATAATAACTTACTTTTTACCTGAATACTCAAACGAGATTCTGATCAGCTTTATGTACGTATCTTTGTTTTGTTTTTTGACAAGAAATAAATATTATTACGAAAATAATTATGTTTCATTCCAAGAAAAAACTTAGCGTAGGTACAGGTTAGGGAATAAGACATTTCATGTAAACCACACAAACAATAGGACTTGAATTTCCTATACACATTTAGACAAAATAACTTATTTTTTTTCTTATTTTTCAAAACGGATCATCCTTACGCTAAAACTCACGTATCATATTTTTACAAATATACTATCTTACATTATTTTGCTTTTATTAAAAAATGATTAAAATACCCTTACTTTATTTTTTTGTAATGATATTGGATCTGTAAATCGAAGTCAAATTAGCGTAAGGGACACGACTATAAATCGCTACGAGTGTAATCGACATTAGTAATGAAACACGTTAGAGTAACGGACACCAATTTTCCTTATTATTTAGTCTACGTAAATAAATACTATTTAGGCAGAAAGAGCACCAAAATATAAGAATACGTGTGAAATCGGAGCCAGGAAAGGTCAAATACAATAAAAGTTATGAGCAAATAAGCAGAAAAAGAAACTTTGTTTGGCTCTCCTGTAAAGTCGTATTTTGTCCCTTACCCTAATTGAACCTACGGTCGACGATATTACAATTTTCATGGGAGTTATTCAGTGACAAAAGTGTTAAGATTTAAATTAATTATTTCGAAATACTGCTTTCAATGAGTCTATGGTACAATTGAATATGTCAACATTCTTTACAATGCTATTATCATTGTAAAATGTGCACGCACGTTTAGTAAACAAGTTTTTTGAATAGTTGGTTCTGCTACGAGGGATGGAAAATAAGTGTTTATGCCTCAGATGACATCGGCGTTCCTTATTACCAGGTACTCTTATAAAAATCTCTTTTAACAGGGTAGGGGCATCGATATGACTGTTTATTATTTTATACAGTAGAACTGAATCAACGCAGTCTCTCCGGCACTCGAGTGATTGCATTTTATGACGGTTTAACGATTCCGTATAATCTTTGTATTCAGCGCCACATTTGAAATCAAGGGATTTAAGAAACTTTTTCTGCAATCTCTCTATCCTATCGATATGAATTTTGTAATGGGGTTTCCATACTGCACATGCAAACTCAAGCCGACTACGTACATAGCTATTATATAGAACCTTGAGTGTTTGAGTATCTCTAAAAGGTTTACCAATTCGAAGTATCATACCTAATTGCTTAAAGGATTTAGCTAATATGGTGTCTATATGAGATATAAATGTCAGTTTGTCGTCCATAACGACCCCAAGACCACGAATTTCCTTTACTCTTACTAAAATATTATCACATAATTTGTAATCAAAGTTAGACAAATTCTTTTTTCTAGAAAAACTAATTGTATTGCATTTATCCGTATTAAGGAATAGATTATTATTTCTACAGTAAGTCTCAAAGCTGCATAGATCATTTTGCAATAGTTTAAAATCAGCAGAGCTACGAATGACTTTATAAATTTTTGCATCATCTGCATAAAGAAGAATGCTTGAGTGGCTAATAGATTTTACTATGTCATTTATGTATAGAGTAAATAGAAGAGGCCCCAAGTGTGAGCCCTGGGGGACGCCAGAACATACATGTTTACTACGAGAAGTAAACCCAGAAACCACCACCGACTGTGTGCGATTTTCTACATAAGATTTAATCCACCGAAACAGGTCACCATGTATACCGAGTTCCCAAATCTTACATAGTAAAGTATAGTGACAAATCTTGTCAAATGCTTTGGAGAAATCGGTATACACGGCATCCACGGAGAATCCGTCATTCATAGCCTGTAGTATTTCGTTAGTGAACGTTAACAAATTTGTATCAGTTGAACGGCCTTTGTAAAAACCATGTTGATTAGGTACGATGTGGTGTCGCACAGCAGATAATTGGTCCGTAACAATTTTTTCTAGGAGTTTACTGAATTGGCATAATTTAGATATGGGACGATACTTCTCTATATTACGACTAACCGGTCCCTTAGGTACAGGAGTTATCCAGGCTTTTTTCCAAATAACAGGAACGCAACCTTCTTTAATAGATTTATTAAAAATTATTGTTATTGGAGCTGCCAAAGTAGAAAAGCAATTTTTAATAAATAATGGATGCACTCCGTCTGGTCCTGCACCCTTATTAGTATTAAAACTTTTTAGATATTTTCTAACCATGTTTTCAGTAATTTCAATTGTGTTAATGTCTATTATGGGATTAGTTGGTGCAGCCAAATTGTCAGCATCAGCAGGACTCCTGTCATACGCTTCAAAAACAGAATGGAAATGGCTATTAAATAAATTACAAATTTCTTCGCCGCTTGAAGCAACACTGTCTTTATACGACATAGTTTGCGGAAGCCCATTAGTCGAAAATATTGATTTAATATATGTCCAAAAAAATTTAGGATTATTCTTAATATTATTTTCAGAAAGAAATATGAAATCACGATAGCATTTTTGCTCCATTTTTTCGGCGCGTTTTCGCAAAAGTTTAAAACTATCATAATCTAATGGGTTTCCGTAGAGTTTCCATAACTTGTGAAATTTACGTTTTTCATTGAGGAGTTTTTTTAAAGGTTTATTATACCAAGGTGGTAACTTTAAAGAGGAGCGGAGTTTACGTCGGGGTACGTACTTATGAATTAACTGATTTATTAGACTGTAGAATTTTTCTACTGCAGCTTCACAATTGAGATTACAAAAATAATTACACCAGTCTATGCTATTTAATTCAGTGTTAATATTTTCGTAATTTGCCAAGTGAAAATTGTAAATTTCTTTTGCTAGGGGCGACAATTGTGGCACATAGTTAAGTTCTAAAGCGACAGAAAGTGCTTTATGGTACAAAGCGTCCTCAGCTACCAATGGTTCTTCGCATATAGAAACTTCACAACACCTATTACACAATACTAAATCGAGTACATTACCACAAGAATTAAATACATGATTGTACTGTTTCAAATCAGAAAAACATAAAAAATCCGTTAAACTTTGCGATGCAAAATTGCTACCCGGCGACAACTCCATTGCGCATGATGATGAAGCTGACAACCATTGCACTTGGGATAAATTAAAATCACCTACTATCTGAAATATATCATTCATGTGATCTATAGTTAACTGGCATACTATATCAAAAAACGACATTAATGATTCCCTATAGCAAGACCCATGTGGTATATATACACAAGCAATGTTTAAATTACGGGAATTGGTTCCACCTACGTTATTAGTAGCATTGGCGTTCGAGGCCGACATAGGGACGGAGACCCACACACACTCGCAACCAGATGACGGGGGCACAGGCCAGTCGCGGCGCATCGGACGGTGGTTGGCTCGCACGGCCAGGAGCACCCCTCCGCCGCGCGCAGCACCGCTGTCTACTACAGAACGGTCACAACGAAACACATTGTACCTATTATTAATATATTCTCGGTCATAAAAATCCGTTGTAAGCCATGTTTCGGATATAGCTATGAAATCATAGTCGGATTGAGCAACATGTGACAAAATGATATGTGACTTGTTACGTAAGCCCCTTGCATTTTGGTAATAACCGTTAAAATATTGCTTATTCACAGTATATTAATAAAAATAAATCAATTTTTTTGTCATGTGATGTCAGAGCATAGTAATTATGAACAAAAAATATTTTTACTCGAATATGAGAATAAGAAGCCCACACAATAAAAACGAACAAGTATTTTTCATCCCTTAACTTTATGAATAAAAATATAAAAAATATTTTAAATTGACATATACGAAGCAGTTTTTTTCCAAAGATGGAAAGCTTGGTATATAGTATCAATACAAATAAATATTTTGCAATACAAATATCACATTGAATTCCTAATGTATGTAAGTGCACAGTAATTCCATGAACAATAGGTATATAATGAGCGTACAAAACGGTGCTACACCTTAAAACAACAGTCCACAATTGCGCAGTACAAATTAATATTTTTTTTAAAACATCAAAAGAAAAATAGTATTTAGTGGTAACAGTAAACACAAGTAATAGGCTACACAAAAGTCAATTTAGTTTATCTAAGTCTGCGTGACTGTTTATGTAAATTACCCTACTGCTATCTTTTTTGCGCATAAGTATTTTGCAGTCACGTATCCACAAATATGAGTATTGTAATTCGGTTTTAATCTCCCTGGCCCGTTTTAGAAGAAGTTTGTTGTCCGGGGTCAGGTGATCGCCGACGTATGACGCTAGAGGCCGGCCCCGGGAGCTCGATGTCTGCGGTGGAGATTCCCCGTCTAGCCCGAACAGCTGATAAGAGCTCATCTTTGCGTTTCTTTTGAGTGAATCGAACGATGATTGCGGGAGGACGCGAGGTCTTCTGTGTACCTGTCTGTCCACTTTGGTAACGGCGAACTCGGTGAATCGTATCCACGTCGCTATCTTGTAGAGTAAAACCAACCTTAACACAAATTGTTATAATTTAAATACTGTTCACTTTCAATAACAATATTTATTGCTTATAATTTATTTCACATAGAACAATTACACTCTTTCAATAGCAATTACAAACAGATCTGAAGCACCTGTCTTAAATTGAAGGCACGAGCATAATAACCCATTTTACTTAACAATAATTCAATTTATAATCAACCACCCCACTTAAAACTACCTGGACGGAAGCCCGAACCCAACTGGTCCGTGGTTCTCGCTTGCCATTGGCTGATTCAAAATCGAGAACGTTAACATTTAAATCGAACACCAATTACTAAACAAGTCAAATATTCCAGAATTATGACATTCGGCCATCCGTCCAGTGCAACGTCTCGATGCACTTATAACACATTTTTTTATTTTATTCTTTTTTTTTTTGTTAGGAAGTTGTTTCTCTACATAATATACATAATTTTATTTACGCGTAAAGATTACTAGATTTCGTTTTCTTATCTACATTGACAAATAATGTAAGTATGTAAGATTATGACATTCGGCAAAAATAAGTTTAAAGTTTGTTAACTTAATCTATGATACATGAACACATAGTAGTATATATACTATTTAGGTTGACGCTGCAGCTTAGATAAAGGAATGTTATCATCACTACTATAACCATCGGATTCGCTAGAATTACTTGAGGACTTACTAGAATCGGAGTCTACTGATTTTACATTTATCCATGATCTCAATCTATCAGCTGCAACGACACTTTCATAGGGCCTACCCTTATGGTTAAAGCCAGGTATATCTACAATTTTGTACCTGTCGTTGCCCAATACTTTTTGAATTTTATAAGGCCCAATGAATTTGGACAACAGTTTTGTACTGCTACCATTGTTGTAATAATTACTCCTAACAACCTTAACCAAATCACCTTCTGCGTAAACGGCAGCGGGAGCTCTACTGGAATCATATCTTTGTTTTTGCTTCTCCTGACTGGTTTTAATGTTGGCGCTGACTTCGTCCCCTATGGTTGTCAGGCCTTTGGGAACGACCTCAATGTCAACATCCAATTTGTTAGATAACGCGTCATTAAATCTAAGCCCAAATAGAACTTCCGATGCCGTTTTCTTCGTAGAAGCGTTTACAGTGTTATTTATACCCCACTGGATACTTCCCAGACTCGTGTCCCAGGCGCGTTCGTCCTTGCCAGAGTTTTGTCTTAACATAGAATTTAATACAGTTTGATTGAACCTTTCTGCTTGGCCATTTGCTCTGGGACACGCGACTGCATTTAGGACATGTTTAATTCCGTGAAAATCACAAAACCTTTTAAATGCTTTAGAAGTGAAAGATGTTCCTCTGTCTGAAATTATACGAGAGGGTATTCTAAAGTCATTAAATATACTTTGTAACACGTTTATTGTACTTGAGGTTTTTGTGTTTTTCACAGGCTTAACGAACAAATATTTAGTAAAGCCATCTACAACAGTCAAAATATAGACATTACCGTTTTTGCTTTTAACAAAAGGCCCAAGATGGTCAACGTGGATTGTGTGAAACTTTTTGAATGGGATACAATGTACCTTTTTTCTGTTTTTCAGCAGTATCTTTATTGAACGCACAATGTATACAGGACTTAATGTATTTCTTTATGAATCTACGTAACTTTGGGAACCAGTACTGACTCTGAATTTTCTCAATCATTTTATTTTCCCCTAGGTGCCCTATATCATCATGGCATGACCGGCAAACCTGAAACCTCGCATTCCTAGGAACAACAAGACGTAGTTTATCGTCTACCCGCCTATAGACTTTGTTATTTTTGACCACGTAATTTTTCTTAATATCTTTAGCTTCCTCATCAGTTTCAGGTTTAAGGACTCTCGCTATTCGCGCTATATCAGGATCCGATAGCTGCAAGGTCAAGAGCCAATTATCTTTTTCAATATTATATACGGTGTATACTAAAGAGTCATCATTACGTTCCGTTAGATTTGTGTTCCGACTGAGCGCGTCTACATGGGCCATTTGAGTACCCGGTCTATATTCTATATTAAAAGTAAACTCGCTGATCTGGAGCCACCATCTGGCAATTTGTGGCACCAGATCGCGTTTAGTAAGCGTTGTTCTGATTGCATGACAGTCCGTGACAACCTTGAAATCAATGCCAAGTAAATATACCCTAATTTTTTTTAGAGAACACACTATAGCCAAAGTTTCAAGCTCATACGAATGCAGGTGCCGTTCTTCGGGTGTGGTTTGCCTACTGAAATAAGCTACAGGCTTAAGTACTCTAGGGTTTTCTTGCCATTGTAGTAATATACCGCCTAACCCCAAGGCACTTGCATCCGTGTGAAGCTCAGTCTCGAGTTTTGGATTGTAAAGGGACAATATTGGTCTTTCCATTAGTTTGCTTTTTAAAGTAGTAAACGCTTGCAGCTCTTTGTCAGACCATACAAACGCCACATCCTTCTTAAGCAAATTCGTAAGAGGTCTTGCTACTTCTCCAAAACCTCTAACAAATTTTCTAAAATATCCGGCCAAACCCAAAAACTGACGGACCTCGTGGACTGACTTAGGAATCGGGAACTCTTTGACAGCAATAATTTTCTGTTCATTCGGTCTAACACCATCAGCTGAAATCTCATAACCAAGATAATTTATTGATTGGTCGAAGAAACGACATTTTGATAATTTAAGCGTAAGGCCATTTTCACGAATGAGTTTTAATATCTCTTCTAGCCCTTGAAACCCGGTTTCTAAACTAACGGATGGTACTAATATGTCATCTAGATAGGCTAGTGCCGATCCAAAACGTTTTGAGCCTAGCATTCTATTCATTAACCTTTGGAAAACGGCTGGGGCATTGGCTAAACCGAACGGCATTCTCTTAAATTCGTAATGGCCGTCCGGTGTTACGAAGCCTGTCAGGCGACGACTGTCCTCAGCTAATGGAATTTGATAGTACCCGGAAGCAAGGTCTAGTGTCGTAAAGAAGTAATTCCCACTTAAGTTTGTTAATTGGTCCTCAATCAAGGGAAGCGGAAAGCAATCTTTTCTAGTTTTGTTATTCAAGGCTCTGAAGTCGACACACAGACGTTGCTCCCCGGTCTTTTTTTTTACCATCAAAATGGGGCTGGCATAATCAGAGTCGGATTCTTGTATGATGTCGTTATTCAAAAGATCATCTACAATACTACGAACCTGCTCTCTTTCAGAATGTGACAAACGATATGGTCGATAGACAACTGGTTTATCATCTACTAATTCAATCTTCATTTCTACATTCTTGGCTGATCCTATCTCACTAAGGTCTAATGCAAAACAGTCGCGGTACGACTGCAAAAGATTATGTAATCTGTCCATTACAATATCGTCAACATCCTTACCCACGCTTATATCCGATTTTTTTATAGGTTCCATTGACGATATATCTCGAATTATCCTATTAACGTGACATATCTCTCTTTCTATAAAGAGGGTAGCCCTAGCAATAGGTGTTTTAGAGTCAATCACTAGGTCATCATCGGACAAATTAGTTACAACTACATGACCCTTTCCATCTTGTATGTTATAAGCACCCTGATGCAAGTGAAATTCTTTACCAGTTTCTGTGCAATTATACCCTTCTACATAAACATCCCCGGAGAATGTTGCATCTTCTGTATAGATTTCTACCAAGTCAATTTTCTTTACTTTGGTGGCTTTTTGGGTTAATAATTTTACAGAACTGCATGTGCTGGAAGTTTCTTTTTCTGGGCTATTGTAAAAACACAATTTATTTTTGTCCTTCAAGACCGTCACATGTGGCAATTCTGTAAAATCTTGCCCAATCAGCATGGGGGTTTGCATAAACTTGTTGTCTACCACAAGGACTTCTAAACATGCCTCGACTTCATCTAGCTTGACTGACACTACGCTTTTATAGAGAGGCAACACGGAAGAGTTACCAAACCCCCTAACCACTGGCAAATCATTATTACACTTAGGCAAATTTAATTCGTTAGCGTCTATCTCACGCATCAGAGTACATTCACTACCGAAATCTATATAAGCTACGCAATCTGAGCTGTTAACGAGAGCTTTTTTAAAAAAATTATCATTACCATTATTATTGGTTCCAATTTTTAAGGTTTTGCGTTCTTCACTAATTGGAGCTTTATTATTATTGTTAGGAAGAACTAAAGGAGGACGTTTGCAAACCGCGTAATCGTGGCCGACCCTGTTGCATTTTTGGCATTTAGTGAGCGGACGAAGGCAGTTTTGGTAAGAATGACCCTTAGATCGACAGTTGAAACAAACTATCGTTTTTTCAGCTAAATTTGTAGAGGAATTGCTATTGCCCTGTCGAACTTCTGAATCGAATCGTCGCTTAGCAAAAGATGTATCGGGAGTTCGTTGGGAATTAAGAAAATTCAATAAGTCTTCTGGTTCCTCACAATCTAGTGCCTGTGCGCCGTTCCTAACGGACTTATCAAGAATCCCGTGAATAATACAATGGACGGCTTTTTTAGCTCGTATCTCGCACCTATTTATCAGAGCCAGCTTATCGTAAAAATATTCACGGTAACTTTCACCAGCACGGGTGGTACGTGCAAGCATTTCTTCGAGAAGCCGACCATAATTTTGCTCGTTAGGAAATGCTTTTTTTAATTTTATTTGCCATTCATCCCAGCTGTAAACAACTGTTGGCAATGCCTCGAACCACTTTTTGGCGAGGCCAACAAGTTTCTGCAGAGCAAAATGTATGGTCTGCTTCTCATCCCAATCATAGATGTCCACACACTCATTAACTTTGCGAATCCAGCTCTCAATGCTTTGCGTTTTGCTTGAAGGATCAAACTCTGGTATGACATTGTTGAGTTGATTATGGTTAAAATTGCGAGACTTATCCTTGTTGCCCTGTTGCAAAGCATTAATGAGCTGTAGTACCTCATCAATTTTCATCCCCGAGGCAGGAGTTGGTGCGCATTGTTCAGGTGGCGACGATGTTGTTTCCACCTGCTGCTCGATGTCTTCGACTTGCCACGTGGCTGAAGGCGAATGCAAGCGTGGTCTCTGGGCGCGCTTTCTTCGAAGCGACGACTGAAGTTTCTTCCTCTTCCGCCGGTTGCGAGAAGGCGTTTCATGGAGATAGCTCGGGCTTTCGTCGCTGTCCGACATCATCACCTCCAAAGCATGAAATCAAAAATAATAATAATTACTTCGGTTTGCCTCATTTGCATTCAAGCATAGTACATCCTAACACACACGCATTTCTTCTTTTTTTTATCAATCAAGTTTTATAAGTGTTGTTTTCTTTTCTTAAAATAATCTAGCTTGGCTATGTTGGGTTTTTAACTGTTTTATACTATGTGGACGTTTATAGGCATAAAAAAATAACTTTATCGATATGTATAGTTTTTACTTATAGCACGACAACTATGAAATCTGAATCCGATCTATCAAATGCAAAATGAGAGTGGGGATAGCGCTATCACTGAGCAGTCATGTTGCCGCTTGCTCCGTAGTAAAAAAAAGGAAAAAAATGTTTTAAGTGCTTATACCAACCAGACTGATATGGATTTGTGTGAAATGTGCAGTGAGAACTTTATTATGTGCAAAAAACTACTTAAAATGGTGTGTAATTTAGTGAAAAACATTAAAAATAAAGGACTAACGGTTTTGTGCTTTTCAAATTGAACCATTGTGTGAAGTGCATTAACCAATTAACGCATAGAACATTCTACTAAGCCACTCCTACTACACTCGAACTATAAGATACGTAATTTCGTCTACTACGTCACAAGCTCGCTTGGCATAATGTGAATGTCAATGACTAATCTCCCATACAACACTGGAGAGGTGCGAGTTCGAACCCCGCGCATGGACGCTGATCAACTTTTTGTGTTTTTTTTTTAAATTATTTTTATTTCTATTTTGCTTTTAATCATTTTTTTTGCTGTATTTTTTATTTTATTTTTTATTATAGTTTTTCTTGACATTTATTAAAGCTAATAATTGACATTGTCGGTGAAAATAACAGTGAAAAAAAAAACTATCACAAACTGCATAAACCGCATTGCGTGACTATGATAAATTAATTAAGCGTGATTTGGTGAAAAACATTACAAATATAGGTCTAACGGTTTTGTGCTGTTTAAATTGAACTATTGTGTAAATACAGAAGCGTAATTTCGTCTACTACGTGACAAGCTCGCTTGGCGTAATGTGAATGTTAATGACTATTCTCCCATATAACGCCGGAGAGGTGTGAGTTCGAATCCCGCGCATGGACGCTGATAAACTTTTTGTGTTTTTTTTTTTTTATAATTTATGTTGACATTTTTATTTTATATTAAAAATTGACATTTTCGGTGACAATAACAGTGAAAAAACTATCACAAACTGCATAAACCGCATTGTGTGACTATGAACAAGGGCAAAATGTCAAAAAAACCTAGTGTCAAGTATGACAGCCGCAAGGTTGCGCAGAATTGTCATAAATGCCAGCAACCAGTAAGCACAAGGAGCAGTGCAGTATGCTCAGGGTGTAAATTTACTTTCCATCTTGACTGTGATGGGTACCCGGAAATAGTTATTTATTATACAAGGGGGCAAAGTTGTTGTTTAACTGTCGTGCCAATATTGAGACCTGAGCTAGCGAAAGATTCCAAAATTGAGCCACGAGCGTAGCGAGTGGTTCAAAAACTGGAATCTTGAGCATTGCGAAGGTCTCAAGGCACGAGAGTTGAACAAACTTTGCCGCCAAGTGTAATACAACTTTTTTCCCCTCACTATCGCGAGGAAATATGATTACAAATCTCATCCAAATGTAAATTAACTTAAAGAAACCATTTAAAACTCAATGTCGAAACGTATCGTAGAATAGAGTTACGTAAATATAGCCAATGGCTTACAAAGTCACCCATGAGTACGACCAATTTAACATGTGAGCTCCGATTGCGCATGTTTACTAGGGTCATACAGATCCACTTATACTAGGCAGTAGGGGGCTATAGGAATTAGAGCAATGTCAAATTACTTTATTCACAAGAGTATAAAAAGCGTTTTTACCCGCTCGTATTAAACGATAAACGAGCGCTTTACGAGCTAGTGAGGGGAAAAAGTGTTTAACTTAATGGACCGAAGAAAGAGACAAAGTTGGAAGTGCAAGTTGTGCATTTGTAAATCACCAAGCTCGACTAGCAAGCCAATCACACCATCGTCTATTATAACAGCTAGAAAAACAATTAAAAACTCGTCTACGCCAAAAGAGTCTTCATCAAAATCCCCGAAACCCATATCTAATGATGGTTTAGACAGCTGCTCTCCTAAAAATAAAGAACATATCACTACAACGTTGGAGCCTACATCTGCAATACCAGAAGACTTGCCTATTATACCCGGAGTTCCAACCTCCCACGTTGTATATGATCTTTCAGTTGATTGCTCTACTCCGAACGCAGAATCGATAGCTTTTGATGGACAACAAAATACAGATACTACTGTTACCCAAGCTGACAAAAATGATACCACACCATCAGATCCGATATCTGATACCATACCATCCGATCCGATATCTGAAACGGCCTTACATATGAATCGTGATATTCCTAATGAAGATATTACAGAAAACCCTTTTTCAACGGCACATACTCCTAAAAGTCAATTACTAAAAGAACATTTACTTACCGAAGAAAATCTAGACAACCATGTGATCACTACGAATTCGCAATTAACATCTTCTGATGAGAAAAAAATAACGCATCGGAAAAATAAGTTCACCATTAATGACTCCAAAGATGAATCATTTGGTTCATTTTCATCGGAAATAGAGGAATCAGAGGGAGTCGAATCGTATGATGATGACAATTCCAGCATAGAAGCCGATTCTAGGTTAAATAGAAGTTGTCCAGAAGTAGCAGTAAACAGTCCGTTCTTGGCTGAATCTCTACAAAATAAACTGACTCTACTTCAAGAAAAATACGACTCTGCCGAAAATGAAATTGAATTGTTACTATCCGAAAACCACTGTCTTAAAAGAAAAATTCAGGAGTATGAACTGAAAATAAAGAAACTAACAACCATGTGCACACCCACGGGAAATATGTCACCTTTGTCAAAAACTGCAAGTACCAAAAAGTCTAAAAAGAAAAAGCCAAGATTAAATCGATCAAGACTAACAGATGTTAATAAAGCCAGACTTGATGAAACGCAAACGTCACATACAGGCGACAGTAAAGAAATAATCAGTGACTCTAGTCAGAGACTAGACTTAATAGACTCGCCATTAGATCCTGTTCCAGAGACTAAACCACGCATGTGCATCGTTAGTAGCGGCTATCCAAAAATATTGCAAACAGCGGAACGAACTTTTGACGACGAGATAAAGTTATGTCACTACCGAATATCCGGAGGAGGCGCAGAGCAGCTTTTTCAAGGACTCGAATCAAAACTCAAAGGTTTTACTTATAAGGACTATTGTGTAATTTTTGTTGGGGAAATCGATTTTAGAGTCTCTACTAACTATCACAAATTAATAGTATTTATAAGAGAGCAGATCCAAAAAGTCGAACACACTAATGTCATTATATGTTTGCCTACGTTTGTACTAAATAATTATGCAAACCTTTGTAACAAAAGAATAGAAATATTTAACAATCTGTTATATCTTGACAATCAGACACATGAGTATGCCTACTTGCTAGATTCTAATTTAAATTTAACGTATACAAACTACATGTTTACAGTTGGTAATGGAATTATCAACAGACGAGGTATAGAGGTAATATTTAAGGACCTGTTTAAAATAATACAAACAATATCGTCCGTTAACTCAGAACCCGAAACAGTTCCCAAAAACAGTCCTGAGCGCAGTTTTTTTCGTGAAGACTAATAATTTTACCATTATGCACCAAAATATACAGGGGGTTCTAAATAAATTGGATCTTATTGAAGCTACTCTACTAGAACTAATGAAGAACAATAAGCAGGTGGATGTTCTCTGCTTATGTGAGACTTTCATTCGAAAAGGTGATGAGAACAACCTAAAACTCAGTGGATATAAGTTAGCTAGCTCATTTACCCGTAAGAACCATAAAAGGGGAGGTTCTTGTATACTAGTTAAACAGGATGTTAAATTCAAACCCTTACAAATCTGTGCTGACCTTAGTATTCCAACTGTTTTCGAATGTAGTGGCATTGAAATTCCAGACAGATTGAATTCCTAAAAATACTAATAAAGAGCAATTCCTGCTTCAATTTGAGGCCCTCTTGCATCACTTTGGATTAAAAAAATCGAAGCATAAAATTGTGCTATGTGGGGATTGGAATTATAATATTCTAAAAATAGATTATAGTATAGCAAAACTTATAACACTTTTACATAACTACAATTATCAATTGCATATAAACGGTCCAACGAGAGGGGAATCATGTCTCGATCAAATAGCGAGTAATGTTAAGAAATTTTTTCCTGAAATCTTACCTCTTGCTTTATCGGACCATGAGACTGCCCAATTTGTCACTTTTCCCGTAAAAAGTGTAGCCAAACCAACACCGTACTACATAAAAAGGAGAGATTACAGTCGTGAGAATTTACGTAAATTCCATAATTGCATCGCTGCGTTGTCTTTCTCAGAGGTACTCAATACAAGTACAGTCAATGAAGCATACCACGAATTTCATGAAACGATATGTTTATTCAATGATTTATGCTTTCCATATATTCGTGTAAAAGTAAATCATCAGTGTAATAACTACAAGTGGCTTACGAAAGGTCTACGACGAGCATGTACAAATAAACGAAAACTATATTTAAGGTACAGGCATGAGATGATGAATAAATCTCTTAATAAACTAAAATACGATTCGTACACAAAGCTTTTAAGAAAATGTATGAATAGAGCTAAACAACTACATAACAAAAGAACAATCACACAAGCACGTAATAAGTCTAAAGCCACTTGGCAAGTGATAAGTGGCCCAACCTATGTACAACCCAATACCGTGCCTAGCATTACCAATGCTAGTACAACACATAGCGATCCCACTGAAATAGCTACACTTTTCAACGATTTTTATATTAACTTAACAAAACCAGCGATTACAAATAATAATGACATTGACAATGACGAGTATTCATCAGTAGCATTGCCGTTTAACCCAAAAACTATATTTCTTAATCCATGTAATGAACTGGAAATATTTAAGTTTATTATGTCACTAAAAAACAGTCACGCAGTAGGTGTCGACGGTTTAAGCACTAAGGTAATAAAGCTGTGTGCAGGGTATATCAGTGCACCTCTCTGTCATATAATTAATTTGTCATTTGAGCAAGGTGTTTTTCCTGAGGATCTTAAATTATCTATAGTTAAACCAATATTTAAAAAAGGTGATAAAACACAAATGGATAACTACCGGCCCATCACTTTAACACCGATCTTCTCGAAAGTTATTGAAAAAGCTATGCACAAACGCTTGTTATCTTTCTTAAACTGCAATCTACACAAAAACCAATATGGCTTTCGTAAGGGCAGCTCAACCACGTTAGCATGTTTTAACTTGATGAAGTTAATAACAGATTCAATAAACTGCAATATCTCTGTGGCAGCTGTATTCCTAGACTTAAGCAAGGCTTTTGACTATGTTAAACATTCAATTCTTTTAGAAAAAATTGAGAGATACGGTATCAGGGGGAACGCCTATAGTTGGATTGACAGCTACCTTTCAAATCGAATGCAGTGTACGGAAGTACAAACTATAGAAAATTGTGAACTTGTAACAAAGAGGTCACAGTACAACCACAATAGCTGTGGTGTACCCCAGGGGAGTATTTTGGGTCCACTTTTCTTTATTCTATATATAAATGACTTGCCTCTACATATGACACAAAATTGTATAATGTTTGCTGATGACACTACCCTAATAATCAAATCAAATGACAAAGATAATTTTAATGATGATATTAATAAGGCTCTTGCTGATATAATTGACTGGCTACACAAAAATAATCTAAAAATAAACTTAAATAAAACTAACGTTATGCAATTTAGGACATATCAAAATAATGACATCGATCTTAATGTTACCAATAATAATTACCAAATAGAAGAAGTAGAATCAACGAAATTTCTTGGGATCTACATTGACAAATTTTGCAGCTGGAAAACTCATATTGACTATGTCTGTGAGAGGCTGGATAAATTTGTATTCGCGTTGAGAAGACTAAGCCGAAC